>OMNV01029387.1:47489-59438 GCA_900303265.1 Brotula barbata
GGGCTGCTCGCAATCAACTCATGTGTAAAGATGAGAAATGAGAAGCAAAAGGATAAACCAATACACTGAGTGTTTGACATAGCCAGCAGCGAAGAAAAGAAGTGTTTGAAAAGGAAAGTAATAGCACTGAGTATTATCTGTCTGAAGCCCGAAACTCAGCAGTGCTTCAGCAATCAGATCTGACAAAGTTTATATTATATGACCATCTCATCTCACTGCATTTTGAGTCCAAGTTCCACGACACGTCTCTGAAACACCCACTTATAACATAGCGGATGTTGAAATAAAGAAATTGTTCTTAGGGTTTTCAGCCTCAGTATTTTTCAATATTTAATATATTCTTTTTCAATATTAGTGATTTATTCATCTAGTAATCTGTTATATCACAGTCTGCTTAAGAATATTCATCTTCATCTATAAATACAGGATGTAACCAGAGGTCACAAACTAAAACAAACATCTTTAATAAAATCGTTATAAGTGCCTCAATTCACATTTGAACAGTTACTGGGCAAACATCATGTGACTGAATGGCAGCTGCTCACAGGTAATGTCCGTCTGATGCCATAGTTATTAGGCTCCTGGTCAACAGCCAAACACGGCAGCTGTCCAACCAACACCAACCTATAAACCAACTCCCCTCCAGCTCCTCTTCATAAACAATAATATGCAGGCAGGCAAATAGGGTGGCCAATGTCAGATGTGGTCAGACAAACATCTCGAAGGTCATCATTGCCTCACAGCCGCTTTCCCTGCTTGTTTACCATACTGTCCTACGTATGACAACATAAAACATTAAATGGGGGTATTTTCAAAAGTGATATGTATTTAAAAGCACACTTTTGTTAGCAGTAATTGTAGTTCAGTAGCTGTTTGTTGTTTTGTTTGTACAAAGTGTTGTGTGACAAGAATAGACCAATTGTCTATAAATCTAAAAACGAATGTCTAAAGCTAAAAAAACCATCATCTCAGCCTCTGTCCCCACCCCCACATCAGAGGGCCCTGATTCCTTCTGAGTCCGCATTCATAAGACAATGTTGTTAAAACGATCCTAATAGACACAGATCTACACCTACATACAAACGCTTTTCTCTACAGCATGGTGTAAACAAACAAGAGGGAGGTGATGCTGAGAGCACACTTGAAAACAGACTATGTGGACGGACGATGACGTGGAATCATTTGTCAGAGTGATCCTGGACTACAAAGCATCGAAATGTCACAACAATATTGATTGGGAATCATGCCCGAATAAAATATGCGAATATCTTCAAGGCATTTCTACAGCAGTAACTGTCAAGAGAAATGTCCTCAAAACTCAAGGCCGTGGTCCGAATATTTTTCCAGTTATGCAAAGAAATATGGGGCGGATCGCCAGCAATTATTATTGTTAAGTTAAGTTTAGGCCAGTTCATGTTTACTGTGTCATAACAGTGTACTGTTACATCGCTGAATGTCAATGCGGAGCATTAACATTCAAACTCAGGAGATCTGCAGCTCAAATACAGCTCCACAATCCGTTGTTGTTGTTCTATTCGCGCATGGCTGACGAGAGACCGTGTCGTCACCATTTCCACAACAGCGTTTTGCAAGTTTTCACAGCAACAGTAAGGGTGGTGTTTTCAAAAGATTCCTCTGTAGAACCCGTTTTCAAAACTTTATGTTTACAGCCACCCAAAATGCAGTGCAAGGCCAAAACACAACAAAAGTTTACCGTTTTAGGGAAGCACTTTTTTCATGTAAACAGCACTTGAGGCAGGAGGGTTGTTAATGGGCAAAACCATGTTGAAAACTCCTGACCTAGATAGCCGCCAGGAAGTATGAAAGTAAAAAAAACAACAACAAAAAAAAAACATTAACTCCGACATATGGCTTTATATCATTATTCTGTTGGATGCTGTTTCCCATTATTGTCTTCGTTCTCAGGCCTGCTGCTCTTTACTGGTCCTCTGTGAGAGTTGTTTCACGGTCATTCAATATACTGTACAGTATATTTTGTTGACAAAATAGCCTGTTATCTTGACAGGAGCCGTTACCGTCACAACATATTGGTTTCACGTATGTAAGTACTGTAAACAGTTGTGTAGCTGATTATTTTTTCATTTCTTTCATTCTTTCTGGTTCATGCACCCAGCATGAGCCGGCCAGCTGCGCCAGATTTTTCTGACCTTTGTGTCAACATCAGAGACATGAAGTGAGCACTTCGTGTGACAAAGTGCAACACTAGTTACCTTTTTTGCTTTGAATAATCCAGGGGCCTCGGCTTAACATGATCTGACATTTGGAACGACCGTTGCAGGTTCTCTTAATAAATGATTCATGCAACCTACCCAGGAGACCTGGAGTTAATGCCATCTCAGTAGCAAGGATCTAAAACTTTGACTCAGATCCAGCTCTTGTCCTCCAGGGGATGGACAAATGGACATGGGCAACATCTCTCCAGTGTCCTCTGTCTCCATTATCAACCCCAGGAAAAAAGAAAAAAATGGACATGAGAGACCATAATGATCCAGTGTCAGAATGCAAAGTGCCGCATAGCTTCTTTTATGTGTGTGTTTTCCCCAATCACAGAGAGGAGGAAGTTGTGATTTTTTTCTTTACTGCCACACCGCTCTAGGTGCACTAACAGCATCCGAAGGTCCCTCAGAGAGGCTTAATGTGAATTTAATGACCTGACGCTGGGCGAATGACAAGTACGCAAGGTGAAGGTGACAACCTCTTTTTCCATCTGTATGATTTTTTCTCCCTCTCTGGGTCTTGTTTTCCGAAAGCCACACTGATGGTACATCAATTACACCACTATGCAACTCTGCCAGACCCTGTAGGGACCATCAGCAGTATTATATTATGATACTATATTCATGCAGCATCCAAGACCGAAGACAGAGGATTGTTTTATGACAAAATATTTCAAGGTAGTGGGGGGGCAGGCAGTTTACAAGACACTGTATGTTATCCAAACAGGTCTGAGGCAGAGCTGCTCTGGAAGGGGAAATTATGGTATTGGTCAAATTACACCTCAGTCTCATTTTTAAAGGCAGAAGTTACTTATCTGGTTATTGTAATCAGACAAAAAAAATCTGGCTTTGTATAATATTTTTTATCAATTCTTGACCATGGTCGTTATAGTGTTGGCGGGTCATCGGGTGAGATCAATTCTGTTAAGGATAGAATTTTATAGCAGTCACCTAGAAGAAACCCACAAACTAACAGAATATAAATTTCATTTATTATAATGAATAATTTACATTTAATTTTAATTTATACTTAAATAAACAATAGTAAAATCTTCATTTACATAAATCGACATCTACATTTGTGTCTTTGGCATTAGGCTATTACAACCATGTGACAGAAATACAGGCGTCCCTTGCCATTCATGGGTTTTATGTTTTCGGTTTTGATAATTCATGGTTTCAGTCATAAATAATTAAATGGGAATGTTTTTTGGGAGTTTTGTGGCATACTGCAAAAAACGTGTGATAGCAATACGAGAGTATAAACAAAGCATAAAAGAAAGTCTTACATGCATACGTGTTGCTCGCACAATGATCACTTCGTCTCGCACATCTATCCTGTTTTTACGGTAGAGTTATAAATCTGACAACGCTTACCCTGGGTCCAAAACATAGTGCTTCTAGAACTCAACTCAAAGGGCAACAAATGAAAGTGATGACACAACAAGAAAAGGTTAAATTGTTGGATATGGTGTGGAATCTTCATTTGGCCGCTACGATCAAACCACCAATAAAGTAAATATGATCCGTCACGTATATCAAGAAGAAAGAAAAGGAAATCCGCGAAGCCGTTTCTGTAGCTGCATCATCTGTTACAAAGCATAATATAATGATATAAAATGGGAATTCCCACACACTAAGAGAGAAGACAAAGTCCGTATATGTTACCATAAGGGTAAGAGATTGTGACAGGTACAGGGGTAATTTATGGCTGGTTTAGCACGTATATGCCATCGTTTGGTCACTATCCTTAGTCAGTTGTGAAATTAGTTAAAACTAACATCAATATACTCAGAATTTTAAAAAAAGTGAAATCACCATTCACAAGAACAAAATGTCCACGTTTCCAAAGATAAAGCAGTCAAAGCACACAGTACAAAGCTAACAACCACTAAGTGCACATTTGGTCAGTGAATCTTAGAGTCATCATGATCACTTAATGCGCTCCAGAGGCTCTCAGTGGCACAAGGCAACAAGTTTATTTTAAACAAAAATTAGTTTCATACTTCAACAGGAAACCTTGCTGTGACACAACACTTACCACGACCAGCCCAAATCTGATTAAGGCTTAAACCAATTACAGCATACCCCAATTAGAGGACATTACTGAGTAAAGAGCCCTAATTCATCTTCCTCAGATTTTCTTCATAAAGCATCTGTATGTAGATTTATTGACTTTAGTGTGTGTCAGCTGGAGGGCCATCCATGACCCAACCTCCTCCTGCTACGATATAAAAAGTAAACACGCTTGTGTAATTCTTTGGCCGACACTATGATCTAAGTTTCTAATTAAGTAACAAGAAGCAGTGTGTCAAGCACAGACGCATCATCACTCAACTCCTCAGCCATAATGTTGCCCTGTAATGCCCTGTGTGGTCTCAATTACACTTTCCATGATGTAGAATAACAGCATTATCGCAAAGCAAGACATGCATTCATATACTGGTAATTAAATAAAATCCAAATCAAGATCACACTCCAGTGATGTTGAGCTACATTCATTCAGACTGATGGGGGACAGCAGTGACTTCTCGGGTGATTCTTACAGAGACTGATGCTGCTGTCACTGAAACACGGTTTTCAAGACATTGGAAGTCTTCCATTTTCTTTTTTAATTGCCGGAGACATTTTGATGTTACATTTAATCACATAATGCTCCGAATGGATCCTCACAGAGCATTCACAGCCTTGTAAAGGTAAAAATAAAAAAATAAAAAATTATATTCAACACAACATTTCGACTTAATTAAATGCTTTCACAATAATCTGAAGTACATCATTATCTTGCACTGGGTGGTCTATTGCTTCTTTTGCTTCTCATTCTGTATATCCATGCTACGTAAGCTGTAATAACACTTAAATAATAAAACATGAGCATTACACAAAGCATTACACAAAGGTTTATCAATCGTCTGCCAAGCAAAGATATCCAAATTGAATCAAGTGGTAGATTGCTCAAAAGGGAACAGTTTTTGAGGCGGTAGGTGAAAACTATACTATACCACTGGAAAGGCTGAGAAAAGCATCAATATTCAGCCAAGAACTTCCTTTAAGACTGCTGGCAGTCATATAGTGCTGACTATAGAACACGGCACTACCTCTACTCATTATAAAATAGAGCCAAATGTCCTTCTTGATCACTCTCACCCCCCTCTATGTTTGCTGGATAATTGTGGAAATTATGGTACGGTTCTTTTTGTCTTGAACTGCTACAATGCGTTATGCTAAAGAAACACTCGTTCTTAGACTTGGCCGTTGTTGCTCATACCTGAAGCAACCTAACCTTGCAAAGGAAAAATGGCAGAAGCAGAAAACCGGTGTGATATATGCCTATTAAACATGAATTACTCACCAATGTTCAACTAATGGTGAGACTGGGCCGCCCTGGTGGCTTACCTGGTAGGGCACATGCCACATACCGCGGCGGAGAGAACATAGGTGAGACTGAAAATGTACTACTTAGGGTAAAACTGTTCAGTGTACGCATCAATACAACAATCAGCGCCTGGATAAATTACATAATATAGCCATTAAAATCATATGATGCACATATGATGTTTGAAAAAAAGTGAAATTTCCACAGTTGTATTATAATTGGAGTTTTAAAGTGCATGTAAACAGGTTGTAACACACTGCAGTAAACTAATTCCGCCAATGTTGGAACATGGAAAATGACGGAAATTGCCCTTGATGTCGTTCATCAATCACAGTGGCATCGACTAATTGTGCTTTGCCCACCCTGTTTCATTTGTAAATCATTTGTTGACACTGCAAGACGCTAACACGCAGAGGTCAGGCAGATGGAGAACTGCCTTGCCTTACGTCCCACCCCCCCAGTGCCAGCTACCTGCATAGGCCCCCAGCCCCGCGGCCTCTGACCTGGATGGAGGTGGTGGCATGGGGTGTGTGTAATGTTGCCGTTTGCCCCAGCATGGCGCTCTGATGGTAATGGACTCGCGCAGGAGTCCAAGCTAGATCGGTTATTTCGGTCTTAATTCAGCCATTAACATTTCATTAATGCACTGTCCTACTGCTTGCCTGTAACGCAGCCTGCCTGCTGCTGCTGCCTGCTGATGAATGCTGCAGGCTGCAAAACACCACAAGCACTCAAGGTGGATTAGATGTGTGTGTGTGTGTGTGTGTGTGTGTGTGTGTGTGTGTGTCTGTGCTTTTATTTTCTTTGTGGATTTATTTGGACCACCATCATACCCAGTCACTGACACACAAACATTTGAACAGTTAAACAAGATCCTGTAAATTAACACAAAATATTACTGCACTTGGGTCTGAGAATTGTATTGCAAATGTACACGCAATGACTTTGACCATTGACCTCTATAATATTGTTTAATTATGGTGCCACTGAAGTGAGAATTAGAGCTTAATTTACAGCTGTCATATACATGCATACACACACACACACACACACACAAAGTATATATATATACTGTATGTGTATATATACACACACACACAGAATATACAGTATACACGCTGAACAATGCACAGGAGACAATGTATGTTTGCAAACGGCTGTGCATTCTGCTACGCTCAAGGCTGCATCAGCTGCTAAGGTATTTGCCTGATAATGAACAGTAAGCAAGGCAGCAAGGCTCTGTGAGTGCATGTGTGTGTGTGTGTGTGTGCGAGTGCGTCTGTGTACAAGGCTGTGCGCAATCCAACAAGTTTAACACAATATTCTAATTAGACATCTATGTTTATTTAATGCGCCCTGAGTAAATTAGTTGTATAAAATTATGACTAATTAAGTGCTGCATAAATAACTGAAGCCCACTGCCAGCCTTTCTGCTGCTGTACAAAGACAGGCACATAGGTAATCATCACATCTATGTCACTCATTAGGCTTTTTGATCATCATGACATGACATATGCTAATATATACTCTAATCTACATGCAATGCTATGGCAGGAACATACTTGATGCTGTTGTATATTTTTCCATTTCATTTGGAAACAAAAATAGATCTGTTCCCATTCCAGATGACCAACATTTGGGAACAGCAGTATCTACTCTCTAATAGCTCTACAACTAATAGCATAAGAAAATATTCAACTTGTACCGCAACATGTAAAGTATACAAGTAAATTATTTAAATTATAGGTATACAAGTAAATCATTTTAAAAACCAATAGGATACTGAGTTTTTTAGTCTGTCCAAACTGTCAATGTTTTTTACAGAATAATTAACATCTGAGCTATAAATACAGTTTCTATCCTTCTGGTTTGAAGATTAGATTGCAGAAATCATATTAAGGTACTGCTAAACTCAAGATCAAAATAATTAAGTGAAGCTATATGGGATCATACCCAATAGTTTGATAACCGACGTACAGCATTTGTGACTCAATGACAAAAAGACAGACTACTGGCACAGCCCTAAAACACATTTGATATTTCTGGATCACTGAAGCTGGAGGTAGGCTGTTCATCTGTCATTACTCAACGGTCTGCAGAGAAAAAAAGCTAAAGTACTACATGAGTGATGAATATCCGGCTTTATCGGATATGTGTGTGATGTATGAGCTTCGTTGATAATCGACACTTAGTTCTGCCATATGGTTGGACCCGTCTGCCAAGGTACAGGGACTAAAACATGGAGGTAAGCTCTTGGGGATGTGGGAATAGCAGTTTGCTTCCAAATGAATAAAAGAGAATGTGGCTGTGACTTAAAATGATGGCCCGCACTGGTTCTGAATCGCTTTCAAGGACATATGAGTTGTTTTGTTCCAAAATGGGAAAAGTAGCCTTTGGGAAAATAGGGCTCTGATCCATGAAAACAGATGACAATTTGTACTTTCATAAATGACTGATGTGGAATGCGTACTTGACTGATGTAAACTCTAGCAAACAACAGAATCCATCATTCAAGCCATGAAGTACACACCCAAAAGTACTGGCAACAACTTGGATGTATCAAAAAGGACAGTCGATGCTAATCGTGGCTCCTCCTATGGTCCAAACATCCCTGCATTTCTGTCAGCAGAGTAGATTTAAAGTGCAGTCATAAACTCATCAATGCCACTTGGAAATCACAGGCTTTCGCTGTGAAACACAATATCTGCCTGTCAAACGCATTTTCCCAGTCTGGAGTTACTTAGACACAGTCCCAAATGTGCCTGGCATGCCAAAGTAAATAAATAAATAAATAAATAAGTAACACGCAGGCAGGAGATTGGTTTTGTTAAAGATCTCTGACAACTCGTCTCTTGGACCTTGGGGTGGACGGTGAACAAAACAACTTCCGTGTCACTGCCAACATCAGGCCCGAAGGCAGGCCTGTACTCGCTAACTGGCTGCTAGTGGCAAGGGAAATCACAAGTCTGGTCCTTCATCCTGTGCCTGAAAACTGGTGCAGGAATACTGTTTATTTGATAGAAAAGGGCTTCATTATTTGTCATGCGACTGCGTAATTTTAAAAATGTGTTTATTTTTTGCCCCTTTTTTATATCTTGTCACGTGATGTTCTCATGAAGTTGCCTCTGGCAATGTTTGGGGCTTGAGCTTTGAATTTAGGAAGATTCATCTTTATTGGCTTGTCAATGCTCCTATAATTATCATTGCCTCACAAAGACCAATAAACAGTCTATCAAAAAGAGCAAAACCTTCCAGAATAAATATATATGCCAGAATCATGTCAACCGACATTGGGGGCTCCAGATAGGCCCAATGGATTTCAGATGGACAGGAAGTGTAAGATTTGAAAGCTCTGTAATTCCAGGTGGCCAGGGAGTGTTTTGGCAGACTAACCTGCGTGAGGCCCGCAGATCGCCAAGAAAGGGGACCTGGAAAAGGTGGAATGTTAATCATTGAGAGAGAAGAACATGTGTGACAAAGGGAAAGGATGGAAAACACATGTCCCATTTCACACTTATTTACCTTTTGCTGCCAAACCCCTGCCAGATTAAAGCAGGAAGAAAGGGGGAGGCAAACGCCAAAGGTGGAACCCTTTAAAGTTTACCTCTTTGATGAGGACGCCAACTCTTTGATAGCATTTCAAACATTTCAAAGAGGAAACCTTGGCTAGATTGAAACTTGGGCCTCGGTGCTGCAGTGCTCCACTGACAAAGAGCTATGTGTAAAAACAAGGCGAGGGATCTATACTAATAAATTGCTATTCAAGTCAGAAAGCTATTATATGCACATTTTCTATGAACCAAAAAAAATGAGGGATTACTGGTAAAACCACTTCAAAGTTCAAAGTGGGGACACAGCAGCATTTACTTGGACTGAAGATTATGTGTAAATAAAGTATTTCTCATATAGGGAGCTCAAACATATAACTGCAATTTAAGCAAAATGTACATTTTTCACTAAACAGTTATGACTTGGTGAATTGGCAGGAGAGAAATATCTTATTCTGTGGTCATATAGGTATATTACTAACATACGGTGTGCTGTTTCTATTGCTGCTGGAAAGACAAAGAAACTCACTGTCTTACAAACCCACCCACTGGATATTCCAGAGAATATGATGTGCCTTTTTGATTCCCTAAGCGCAGCTTTTTTCTGACATGCCATCTTAAAATGGAGGACATAAGCGTGCTTTGAAAAGACAGTTAAAAAGTGAGACTGTGATTGGAGTTGAAAAGTTTGCTGCTATAATGGTGGCTGTTTGAGATAAGTGTAACTTATTTCATTTGTCGGTGGTGTCACATGCTCTCGCAGCTTTGAAGTGGCAAATTAATGACAAGCGAGAACAGTAGCCATTCTGCATAGAGAATGACCTCTTTTCTAATGGCACAGTGAGAGAGTCATCTGTCGGCCCCATCTAATTATGTGAATCGAGCAGTTTGAAAAGTGTCTTAAGGCTGTTTAGGAATAAAAGGGACATTTAAATGCAGAGCACTTTGAAATTACAGATCCTTCAAAATACATTCCATGGACACATTGCTTCCCCGCCATAGAGTCCTATTTTTTTTCTTTGTCTCATTAATTCTGTGCTTTGAGAGTATCGAAACATTCACAGAGAAGAATTTGGAGATACCCTCACCACCCCAGCATCACCCGTTTCTACTTTTCAATCTTAAACAGCATTATCCAGAACTCCTACTGTTACTTCTATAAAAAAAAACAAAAAACAACACACACAAATTCACATTCTGACTGAAAACATTGCATCTCTTGTTCCAATTTTAGGACATCAGTGTGACATAAATACTGCAGTCACACTTCCCTTTATATCACATGGGCAATTACAATTACTGTACGTGTGAAAATTCATGATTATAGTGATGCAATTATAATGATTAGGATACATAATTTTACTGATTTGGGTTTTTCAATGCCAATATTGCAACCCTTTTCAGATATCTAACAGTAAAAATCTTTCGATTTTACTCTATGTGCCAATAAGTATTCAGTGTTTTCTTATCACCAGGATACCCTTGGGAAACACAGGACAGATTATTTATGGCATGAGATGAAAGTAAAAACTCTCTACTAGAACCCAATAAAAGGTAACACACTTCATAGACTAAATAAATAAACTGGATCGCAAAAAATATAATTTTACTGCAGGGTTTCCATCACATCAAGACTCAGGCTGAGAAAAACTAAATCTCAATGAGACATACCTGTATAAATAACGCCTTTATTTACTATTTGTCACGCAAATGATGTTCCACACTACTGCCGAATAAATGAAAAGTCATTAAAAAAAGTCATTTAACTGGGTCTTAAAGGCCTTCTGTGCATATTTTACATATTTTACAGTTTGTAATGATGGCTGTATATTATAATGAAATACATCATAAAATTATAATGGCAAAAGAATACGGCTGTGCACTTTCATGTTTACTGCATTTAGGTGACTGATGCAACGATGTTTAACCCTAAATCTTTCCAATTTGTAAGTCCATTCCTCTCAGTAATTTCCATGTCACGTGTATGTGATTTAAACATCTGGACTAATGTACCTTCAAGTAACCAATGCACTCATAATATGAAGGCATGTTCACAAAATGATCAAATTTTGTTTTTTTGCCAAAAAACGGGATTAATCTGATAATCTTGTATTCAAAGGCTCACTCCTTTTCTTCTGCTTTGATTTTCCTAATTATTATTTGATTGCTCATTAGGCGCTGTGTATGCTGCACATGCATCTGGTCGTGAAACCTTTTTTTTGTGTGTGATTTCTCAGATGTGAGAGTAACAACCATCTCCCCTTAATTACATCGCCTCGCCAACATTTGTTAACACTCCGTCAAGATACATGAAGACGTCTACGCTAATACAATACAGCGCACGTTACAATTCAAAGTTAATGTCAGACGCATGCAGAATACAGGTGTTGATGTGTTAGAAACGAGGAAATGTAGAATCATTCTTTTCATTAAACCAACCCATACTCTCTTATTTCTAGCAGCTGTCCCAGCGGATACACACCCTGCTTCCCTTCTCTTACGGTGTATGATGTGTGGATGAAGGCTCTTTCCCGTGCCATAATGACTGTACACCAAGATTTTCAAGGGCCCGTTCATGACAATCCCATTTTCTGTGTAATTTCATGGTTGTCTTCTTGAATGAAGATATTGGCTGCTCTGAAGCACGAGGTCAGAGTCTCCCTGCTCCGTTTTCAGGATTGTTCCGGAGTATGTTTCCCTTCACTTGATGAAAAGTAATTCATCATTTACACCCCTGAATTCTGCCACTTCCCCCCTTCTCCTTTTCCTACACACCGCCCCCCCCCTT
>OMNV01029387.1:78384-103865 GCA_900303265.1 Brotula barbata
GGACTGACGTGAATGCAAAAATAAAGAGAGAAAGTAGTTGTGGGGAGGGGAAGGAGAGGGGGAAGATTCAGAAGGGGGGGAATAAGAGAAGAAGATTTTTTTGTATTTGTGTATGATGATGAGGGCTCATGAAGCTGAAAATAAAATGACCTACGTGACCAACGCAAATGTCCATAGAAGACGATGCGGCAAGTCTTATGAAAAAGGTGGGTTTAAGGGGCTCTCCCCTCCCCCTCCGCCATCCCATTGACAGGGATGACAACGGTCCCACGACACACCATTATCCTTGACCGTCAAGCCGACATCAAATGGGCAGGGAGCTGTCCCTGTGAAGACAACGAAAGAACAGGCCTCTAAAAAAGTACGCAGCTGCCGAAACGGGGCAGCAGATGAAAAAACAGAGACATGGAGACATACAGTAGCTTGTTACATACATTGCTTTCCACCTAGCTTTCCCAAAACAAGCCTTTTCAATGTGTATACAAGCCTTGAGGCATTTATGTTTTTAAAAGGGGGAAAGAAAAGCGAGAGACAGGATAAAGAATCAGACATACAGGCGTGAATCTGACGACGTGCTCTGTCTTCAAAGAGGAGAAGCTCTGCATATGTTTACGCAAACCTTTACTTCAAATTTGAAAGAGACGAAAGAGAAAAGCAAAAAAAAAAGAGAAAAGGAAAAGTGTGCTGGGTTGAGTGTGGTAAGGGAGGGCACTTTGAACGAGATAAAACAAACGGCTCCACTGCAATGCACGTCAACTCATCTTTCTGATGTTTAAACCAAATTGATAAACAAGGACTCTCGCTCTCAAGGGGTCCTGTCACAGTACTCAGCTTGAAGACTATGGATAAAATAATGTCACTAACTACTGTGCACATTTCAGCGTTGGCTAAAACAATCAGAAAACAGCCCAAATGAAATTTGTTAAAACTGCCTGACTTAAGGTGTAAAATGTCAGAAGGAAATTATTTTGGGTACCTTCTTTGTGAAGCTTAAACCCAATTCACACGAGACTAGTATTACCTGGGGACCTCTGGTAATTTTTAACAATTGCAGTGGACGTCTGTGATCTTCATCCCTTGCAAATCTGCCATGTCCGTAAATTGTAAAGTAAAAATTCCACCACAAATTACTTGCCATATTTCTCTCAATCGCTCATCTTTTTTTTTTTTAAATGAAACGGGAAGCCGACAGCAGAACATCACTTTATTTTTTGATTGTTAAGCAGTGCCTTGACATCATATACAATGTATAATGTCTGTAAATTCGCATAAAATATAGACTTTGCTTATCCCGTTCTAAATACACCGAACAAAACATAGAGGTGGGGGGTCAATTCTAAATCACATGACGTCACCAGGTAATAGTCCTGCTTGAATAGAGATTCAGTCTATTGTTGTATCCAGTGTAAGTGCCATATATCAGTTCCAAGGATCTACATGTTAGCGACGCCAGTATGGCTAAAGGAAAATCATTCAAAAATAAAATGAACCACAAATTTACGTCTCGTTTATGTTTACTTTATCCCAATTCTTCTTTTTCTTAAGTATTAACATTCAGCATCCTATTACACACAAAGTAATTAGGAGAGAGTTTCTTCACATGTAGTGCTGCGACGCACATGCTGGGTTTCCCCAACCATCAGACCACCCTGCTGCTCAACACCCAGTGGTGATATGTGAAACCAAACAAGTTAATGTTCATCTTTGAGTTTATTACACTAATTTAATTTGAAGTGTTCTGTAAACCCTTAACTTGTTAACCTGTTAAGTTTAAGTAATACCACATGCACTAACTCTAGATAATATAAACAAATTTCAATTTATGATTCCTGATATTAAGCATTTTAGTCAAAATGGACCTGGTATTGCATTTTTGAAGTTTTTTTTTTTCACCATTTGTTTGATTGTTTTTTGTAGGATCTACAATATAAATGTTTGCTATGAACAGAAAAAAAAAAGAAAAAAAAATGAACAACAATTATGCTACCATGAAATTATTCCGAAAGACTACAACTCCGATTGTCCATTGAGTGGTGCTGTAGCACTAGGCCATTGGAAGGGAAAGGAAGGAGGGTGGTTAATGTCCTTACTTGGTGTAAGATCCTCCGTGCAGGCATGAAAGCAGAAGCCCCCAGTGGAGGTTACCATACACTCTTTGGTAGAATATTAAGTGTTGGTTTCAATGTGTGTTAGTCGAGATTAATTACTATGTGTGTCACGCAAAAACTGAATTAGCTCCAGTGAACAAGAAATATGTGGACCAATAACAGCAGTATTGAATGAAATTAATGATATAGTCCCCAAACCTCAACGTTAGTGCACAACAAAAGAAAACATTCAAATCTCACCATTTAAATGGCCATAACTTCATTGTCATGACTCTGACCCACTTAAAAAAGTGCACAATTTATCCAAGAGAAACACTGTTACTGTTACTGAGTTACTATCCAGTTCAACATGTTATATATATTTACACATTGAGAGCAACATATTCTGAAATTTGGCCTCCACTGAAAGATGAAAGCCTTCACAAGCTCGTGGGCATTCAGTTCTCAAAGATTCATGAGTGAGCCAGTCAAACAGGCCAGCCTAATCATGAAGAAAAGACCACAGGCCATGAGCCAGCTCAGTTAGCAGCTCCTGAAAACAGTACGCAACTAAGACGGCCCTAATAGTGTGCTTAACCTTTGAACGAGATGTTCGAGGCCAATCCCTGTCGACCCAGACATCTTGTCATGTCCCTGTCTAGCCGACAAGGTCTCAGTCATTGCCTGAGATTTAACCATCAGTAGCCAGATCAACTATGAGCCTAGGGGCAAAGAGGCACCCCTACTGGGTGCCACGCTGGACCCCCGCGTGCTGTCTGGGGGAGCCTTCAGTGCCCTAAAGACAGCAGAGGAAAGAAATTGTGGGGGAGGGGTGGGGGGAGAAAACAGCAGAATTCTTGTATTCGTATGCCAGGTGCTGCAGCCTAACCAATTCATTGATGGACTTAAGAATTTACATCTTTCTTAGTTACTTTGCATTGTCACTTGAAGGTTGCTGTGGTATTGTCTGACGCACCTGTGTTTGATGAAACTCCCGCGTAATGCAAATGTGTCTAACAAGGCATTTAAAACCATCCACCACTGTCTCAATTTTTCATAACAGCAGGAAGATGGAAATTGGGTGTCAAGCAGGAAAAGGACAACGCATGCCATAAAGAAATTAGAGCTGAACAAGTAAGCTTGATTTAGAATTAATATAATCAAACGAACCCTCTCTTTGCGCAAGTTCAAGAAGGTAAATTGAACTGTAATTTAAACATGGTGTATTCACACAAAATTTAATTTGAATTTATGGAGTCTAGTGGAGGGATCTGGCCAGATTTCTAATAACACTACAATTACTTTGGGTTGTTCAATGTCAGAGATTAAATACTGTACATGTTATCCCCAAACCCCATATAAATGGCATCTTTCAGCGACTGAAAAGCATCCATAGTTGTTTTCCTTTGAGCAACTCTGACTGTGGAGTGCAATGTCTGGGAATTACTGATGGACTTTTCAAAGTATTCATAATTGGATTGGTCACAGAATAAAGTTTAGTTGGTTATTTTTGTGTGCATATTCAAGAACTGGCCATGGAAAAATAATGTTTATAACTTCTTAAGAAACATTTGGCAGCCAACGGTTATTAAGAGGGGTTCCGCCAAGTGAAAAGTTGCACTCTTTACCAAAATACACAAAAAATGGAGGCATAAATACTCAGAAGGGAAATGTTGGATGCTTGCCTGGACTAACTCCAACTCTCTATCATAATTGTATTAATATGATCCTGAAGTTGATAATATAGAGAGCAATGCAACAACTGTGAAGAGAGCAAGCACTCTCTTTGAGCCAAATGGCCAAGGGAAATTTTATTTTGAATACATCTAGTTATACTGTGTCATGTGTTATATATTGAGCAAAATAAAAAATATGGCTTTTTGCAAAAGTTCTCTTTTTCCAGGGCTGAGGGCTTTAAGATCCCGGTCATTACAAAAACTTTTAAATCAATAAAGTGAAAAGTAATGTTGCAAATTTCTTTCTTAAAAAAAGTAAATATACATTTAAATGAGCTCATTTGCATAATTGCAAGAAGCAAAAAGATCTATCATCCATCCATGCAGAAAGAGTTAATGTCTAAGGGAAGCAAGAATAAATAAACTTTTCAACACACTCTAACAACACATAGACACAAGCCCTGACACTGGCTGCACACTGTTCCCGTCCAATTTGCTTTGTTCCCGGTTACCTGCTCCTGCCATCAGAACAGAGACTTTCAGGAGTCACTGGGGGCCATACTGGGGCCATCTTTACTCCCATGGCCCGCACCACTGACTTTAAAGTCCTGCACTGCAATGTGCATGGCCTTGATGTTTTCCTTGTACCCTACATGCAAAGCTATCATTATCCATGCCTCTTGACAATCGCAGGCCCTGTCTTTGTTACATCTGCAGCTCTTTGCCTTGGGCTATGACATGACTGTACGGTTGATCTCTTCTCTTTTACATATTGCTCCCTGTGTCTCTCTTTCTTTATCTTTCCTCTCTTTCTGTACTCAGACCGTGTACGATGTCCAACTTACTTGATGATTTGGAAAAGCTTTCACCTCTCAGCCTGCGTGATACCTCTGCTGCTTTTATCTGTTTGGCTGTTTTCAAGATAACTTGTGCTGCAGGAGACCATGTTCAGCAAAGACGTGCAAATATTCAGTGTTTTTTTTTGTGGTCAGGATCCCACCATGCTGCGAAAACCTTTCATTTCCAAAATTCAAAATCTAACACAATGTCTGAATCAGTCTAACCCTAGAGCCTTATTTCACCTTGTGACGCTGCTTGAGATGTATTTTTGTTCCTCAAAACATTCCATAATCCCACCATAAAAGTTGAAGCTCAAACATGTTTACATTTCTCCTGATATTAATTTAATTTGAGTCCTTGTGTGGTGCCAAAAACCACTTTTGTATTTTTTCCTCACACAGATCTCAATTGTTTTGATGTGCCCACCTTTCACATCTAATGCAAATTCTTTGAAACTCTGCAACCCAATCGTAAAGAAACAATCATAGAGAAGTCAACAGCTCTCTTCTTGTCAACCAGCTCGTGCCAAACACTGCCAGAGCCTGCGTAAACCAAAGGAGGTAGCCACTGGCAATGATTCACAAGCCCACCACTGATCTTCAGACAAAGGACCTGTAGCTTGCCATAGTTTGAAGTGCTGTAAAAACCAGTCCTCCTTGAAGGAACTTGATTTCTGCATTCACCAATCAGGGAAGAATGTAGTGTTAGACTCAGCACACACTACAGGAGTTTCAAAATCCGGTTGCATCAAACACTTAAAGAGAATCTTCAAAAATGTTCTTGCCTGTAATCTCAAACATTCTGCACTACAAGATTTGAAAATAATGGCGCATTAAACATGACAGGAGTATATCCTGTAAGATTATCTTGCCAGAGAAAGCAATATATCATCTCAGGTGATCTCAAAGGGGCTCTGTGTCAAAGTATAGGAGCAGTTGCGCTTTGTTTTGAAAGACACGTTTGAAAGACAGATATGTTCCTGCCACGACTAGGGCTATCCATTATGGCCTACAAAAAATATGTCAATATTTTTAAGCTATACAGTATCTCAACTCAATATTCATTATTTCTGTTCGAGTCATTTTAAACTTGCATGCAAAAAGGGGGAAATCAGAACATTAAATATAACAAATTACAACAAAATTATATATATTGTATTTATTGTGCTATACCTCTTTGAAACATGCAGTGTAAAGCCTATTTACTCTACTTTTAGGGTGTTCTTTCTCCTTTAGCTTTTTACAGTATCATGCGTCAATTGTACTGTATACGCTTTCTCAAATTGACAATTTTATTTTGACTATTTTCCTTCATTTTCCTGTACTTTGATGTAAGCTTTGTGAACCAACTCTTTGTTTCCCATGACGCAATACTCCAGTCAGGAATAGGTAGTTGTCCCGGACAGGAAAAAGAATTTGTCACAATATAAAATGGGGTTTCTCCTCTTCTGGAAAATGGCCCACACTTATATATTAGTAGACCTCCGCTGAGTTCTGTGTGTGTGGGAGAGGGGGGGGCGGGGTGAAACAGATGGGAGGACAGAAACCCAGCAATGATAAATGACAGTAAAACGCAATAGAAAGTCTCACACTGCGCTGGAATGAAACAAGTCCATGTATATTAAGTAACATAAATAAACAAATATTCTGCAGCGTTTTGCTGCGGAGCTGCCGCTCCACACACGCACATACACGCACACACACAGCATGTACTTTGCAATACATTCACTTGCTTCTCAGTTGCTATTGCGGTTTCGCTCTGAAAGTAGGAGCCACCTAGAAATCCAAAATATCAAACAGCTCAGGTCTAAGGATCTGTAACCTGCTTACAGTGCAACAAAATTGGGCCATATTATCGTTTCCGAGCAGCTTTGATTCGGGAACGCCCCACTGATTGTCGTGAGGGACTAATAGGTCCCAAAATATGCCTGATTATCCTGTCGTGTGTACCCAGCATAAGTGTACATAATAAGCAATTCCATCCCAAACCAATTTTGTAGATTCCACAGTGAATTAAGTGCATATTTTCTTTAACAGTAGCAAACAAACCAAAAGTAGCCTCAAAATTGCATAAACAGAAGATTATCATGAATATTTTGGCAGGTCTGATTTGTAAAAGGGGTAAAAAAAATAAAAATGAAAAAAAAAAAAAAATAACATTTTTTAAATTAGAACATATTCACAATGTTTTTTGTAAGCAAAATATTAAAAATATATTAAACTAGATATTTAAGATATTGAACTAGATATTTCAGATATTAAAGTAGATATTTAAGATATTAAACCAGATACTAAAATTAAAATTAAAAAAAGATATTGACACAGTGCAAGTGTTCCTCTATCTATTTAATGACAGAATGTTTGGTAGGAGGGAGTATATATACTCATTGCAAACATTTTGAGGTTGAAGTAAATGTGCAACAACAGACTATTTCAGCACACTTTCTTGTGGCGATAACACAGTGTGCGACAGAAATAGAAAAGGTGAGAGAGCTAGAGAGTGGCCATTGATTTGGCGGACCCAAGGCTTTAGCAAGAGAGACAGAAAGAGAGCGAGACACAGAGAGCACGCATGCATGCAAAGTCTGTTGATTAACTTGCATTGTCTTTAAGCGTTTGTTCCTTTGATAGTAGTGTGCACTGTATTTAAATGAAGTTCACGTTGGGGAGGGAGAGTCGACACCAAAGAGCCTCTTAATTCAACCTCACAGCCCTGACACTCTTCGTATCTCTCTATGTCCAACGTCTATTTCAAGAACCCAACCCGGGAAATTAATAATGAATGCATCTTGTCCGATTTAATTCAGCGCTAATTAGGTCAGGAAAGTTTGGGAGTGAAAGGTACGGTCCAGGCCACGTGGTCGGATCTCAGCGGGCAGCTACTTTCATGTGGTGAGAAAAAGTTGAGCATTGAACAGAGAGATGGTAGGGGCATGACCATTGCCAACTGCACCAGCACGGGGACGAAGGGCCAGGGCTGGAGACAAAGATAATAAAACCAAGAAGAACCAGCTTCAGAAAGCCACAGAAAAAAAGCCACCAGGGACATATCAACAGTGGGCCTTTGCCGAATAATAAAAGAGAGAGCTGTCAGTCTGTTTGTTTGGACTGCGACCGCAGAGAAATAATTATTCCCTTTTAATTACTATTTGGAGAAAAGAAATGCACTGCTCAGGCTTAGGATACCCCCACTGTCTCCAGATGGGGAAGCTGGTGTGGGGCAAGCGCTGCTGCCCAGACTGCAGTAGAAAGCGCCGGAGGACTTGCAAAGCAATGTTATCACCTTTCACATGCCGCCAAGCTGAAGAATAAGGGACTTTGATCCAAATGTGAATACACTTTGGCCAACTTGGGTGGCTCTCTGTGGTTTAAGCAGAAACTCTCTGGCAGTAAGAGTTCAGAGAAATGGGAGGAAGAGGAGGAGGAGAGGGGGGACAGATGAAGGTGACAGCAATAGAGGTTAACCTCGATTTGATGTCCCGATGGGGTTGGAATCTCCCGCAAGGCTAGATATCGCTCTGATCTTTCACATCTAGCTCACAGATATTGTACCAGACAGTGCCAATAATATCTTTTCAGGATAGACTGTCAGACCTAAAATGTTTTTCATAGGTCTCAAATCCATGGTTAGAACAATGTGCCTTACTTGTAACGTCTGTGTATTTTAAGTAATAAAGTATGTCATGTCTTGAATAAATTTAAATTACAAGCGTTCCTCATGCATGAGGATTGGCAGACAGTAGCAGCTCTCCTGTCTCAAATGATGCCAACCTGCTTAGTGGAGGCAATCCAGACGGTGTGTCAGTTCACTTGCTGTAAATCTGCCTGATTGGAAGGATTTAGACCTTCTCTGGAGGGGGGCAAATCAAATTCCAGTCCAGCTATGATGCATTATCTGAAAATAACCTCAAACCTGATGATACAAATTAATGACTATTTGGACAAAATCTAAGACTTTCACTAACAATAATATACGCAGATAAAGCATTAAATAAAAATAGTTGTGACAATTATTGCTGCCAAGTGATCATGGTTGATGAAGGTAAGGAAAGAAAAGCCAGCAAGCAGAGGTAAAGGGAAAGGTAGGGACGTGATTGAATCCCCTCCTGCTTTGATATCCTGCCAGGACAAAACAACCGGATGTGATCTCTCATTTTGTAGCATGAACATTAGTCAGTTCCCAGGAAACCGCTCCCTTTACAGCCTGCTAAACAAGACGTTTGTTTACCATTGCACTAAAATAGACGGAAACCAAGGAGGTAAGCAATACATCCACCAATCAGGAATTTCATGATAAAATTCCATTTTACATGATCAGTATGGCTTTTTATCTGATAAAATGTGCTACACTTGTTTAAAGTACCGTATAAACGTATAGGAAGTGCAAAGAAAAAAAACACTAAATATTATTTTGATACACAAAAGCATTGATACACATCTGTACTTTTCTCACAAATCGCATGAAACCTTTGTGAGGGCTCACAGGAAATGTACCACGTAGAGAAGTAACAAAATGCAGGAAGGAGTGGAGGCGTTTTGCCCCGAAATAAAGTCGACAGTTCAGCCTTTTCCTTTTTTTCTTGAAATGCAAACCTGCTCACTGGATTTTAATACCACTAGACCTTTCTCCATCCTTTGGGACAAGAAAAAGTAGAAAGATATAATCATGTTCCCTGTAGAAAACGCCTGCAGGAGAGAACCACCAAATCAAATTATACTCATACGATGGTAGGACCTTACCAACACTTTATTCAAGGATTCTTACTTCCACAATTTAACTGGTGTTCTTTTTTTTCCCCTCTACAACTTCTTGCCATGCATGAATCACAGGTTAAATGCATTCCTTTCAACAGCTGCACACCCTGGCGACAGAAATATAATTATGTTTTACAAGTTGACTCTTATCTGTAGCCTCCTTCATTTCCCCTCAGACTCTCAGCGTATTTTGAGGGCTTTTGAGAAGTGCTTTACGGTGTGTCAGGTTGGCGTTCCTCCGTGTAAATGCACCATTGTATCTCTCAAAAGGTCCCTAAATTACCTCTATGGTGGTATAACCTTTACACACAGTATCAACAAAATACCCAATAATAGAGTGTAAGTGGCTCCACTGCCTTGCTACAAAAGTGCTAGTGGGTTTAAACCGGGACAAATCTCTGTAATGAAAACACTAAGGGGCGTATTTACTAAACCCACTGAAAATCATTACATTCGGCATTGCTGCAATTCTTCAAATTTCACTGATTATGTAAATGAACGCAGCCAGTGATCAGGCACTTTAAATGGAGCCTTGCTAATAAGGATCAGCTGGTAGGTGCTATAAAGTTACCACTGCAGATGTAGGGAAGACAGCGGGGGGCACCAGTGTCTGTTCAGAGGATGTAGGATGTCCGCTTTACTGTGGAAATTATGAAATCTTTCAACAAAAAGATCAACAGCAACGCCAGTAACTTCACACTTCTTGGAATTATTGCAATAGATAAGTCTGGGACATTTTAGGTCATTCTGACAACATTGAAACTCAGAACCTGACAAGATCACCACTGTTAGTTGGAAACTAATTAATGAGTTTGAGAAAGATCTGTAAAAATATAATGTAATAATGCTGTTGCTGTGTCTTCAATGTGATCTATTCCAATAAAAATCTAACTGACTTCAATAAGTGTACACCTTCTTCACCCAGCTGCCAAGAAGCAGCTGCAGTTCCCTTTCCCAAAGCCCTGATAGCTTTTTGGTCCTCCTTACAACCTTAGTAATGCCTAAGTTTTGTGTAAAAATGACATCTTGTACTTGGGCTGTGGTGCTTAAGAACTTGTGTGGTACCATTTAGTGTCCTGTGTAGTCAGGTGTAAAGACTAATTACCCGGTTCGGTTATACATTTCAATGACAAAATGCTACTACAGGCCACAACATGTGCCTACAACCTGTGCTATATTGTGGGTAATATTTTTGTCTTCTCCACATCAAATATATCAATAAATTGTACTCCTGTTAGTAAATGCTCAAATGCTTCCAAATTGCTCCACTTCAGTAGGCAGTGTTCATGCAGCAGAACAAGGTGGATGTACTGGGAAACTCCCAGGTGTGAATACTGAAGCGTTATGAATGTAAAACACAGCAATACAGAAGAAAAGTGACTCTCTGGGTGAATAAATATGTTAAAATGAAATAGAGACAGTTTTAGTCTCACAACGCCCGACTGTATGTGACACATGGTGAATGAAAGTGTTGTGGGTTCTCTTTGAACTGTATTCCATTTACCTTTGTCTTTATTTGTGATTCATTGCTACAACATGGGAATGGGAGTGGGAATACAATACTTTTCTGCATGGATGTATGTGCCAGAGTTGACTGTGTCTTGATTGCCTAATTAAAGCACACAAAATTAGAACGGATTTAACACAAATGCCATCCATCCATCCATCCATCCAACAACTACCTATAGCGCTTATCCATGTTATGGTTGCAGTGGGGCAAAACCACTGCTTTGAACTCTACAACAAGCATTTTATCAACCTGTCTTTGTCTAATCAGCTTACCTTGTTTAATACTGTTACATTCCTCATTAGTCACCATTGTAAACAAGCATGTGTAATTATGCTAGTAACAAGACGCTGGCAAAGCTAAAAACAAAATAATAAAATCCTGTTCCCCTCATACGCTTTTACTAATAAGAAATAAAGACAGAGAAGAAAGAAACGCACTGAAACAAAACAAACATGGTACTCTGTGAGGGAAAATACCTGCCAGGCTGCTGCCACCGCCGCTGTTCATTCCTGTCGGTCCCCTGAGTGCTACTCTCCTGGGTTTCCTAAAATATGACAACAAAGGAGACAAAACGCGGGCGTCAGGAGTCTCAAAGCACAGAACAAATTATCCCCAAATCCCAACACTTACAAGGTGAGAGCTAGAGGAAGGTATGGGAGAATTACACACATCAAACGCTGTATTAATAAGAAGCAGTATGGGGGCGCCTGGTGGCTCACTGGTTTAAGCGCGTACCACGTAACCCAGCGGCGCAGGGTTTGATTCTGGCCTGTGCCTTTGCTGCATGTCATCCCTTTGCTCTCAACTTGTCTTTCCTGTCTGTCTCTCTACTGTAACTATCAGAATAAAGCAGAAAATGCCAAAAATAATAATAAGAAAAAAAGAAGCAGTATGATGCCCACATTTTTCCACATTTAATGTTACAGCCATATCCTGAAATGGTTTGAATGCAGTTTTAACTCAACAGTCTACACAGAATACCACATAAATGACAAAGTGAAATGGACTTAAACTTGTAAATTCATTAAAAATACAACAATGAAAAAAATATTTACATAAGTATTGAGGCCCTTTACTCAGTACTTTATTGACGCATGTTTAGCAGTGATTATTCCAGTCTTCTTAGGTTTGACACTGTATTTCAGGCACTCTTAGATTTAAAAAGCTTCCTGCGTCGTTCCTTGCACGCTCCATCAGATTAGATGAGAACCCTCAGTGACCAGCGATTCTTCGATATATCCAGAGATGCTATATGCACAGTCTGGGCACTGGTTGAACACATCAAGCACATCGATAGACTTGTCCCTACATACCTACTCCTGTGTTGTCTTTACTTATGCTCAGGGTCATTGTCTTTTGGAAAGTGGACCTTGATGAGGAAAAAATGAATTTAATCTACAATAAGGCTGCAATATAAGAATGTGGAAAGTGTCAGTCAGAGTACTTTCTGTATTCAACCTTGTTTCACATTTAATTTATAGTAATAGAAACAGAAAAAAGCAGAGCTCAACATACAGCATATTGGTTGAGGTTCCACTCAATCAATGGGAATAATTCTTCTTCTGAGGAACGTTATCAAAAATAAAACAACATGCGTGTTCTCTTGTTCTGAGAGGTATCCTTGGTTGTAGGGGAACGCAGGGAGTAGGTGTGAATTATGCAAATTCTCTGACATAAACTTGGACAGAGATTCAACGAAGGAGGAATTGTTCCTATGGCGTTGGTGGCAGAGGCCTGCCTCCCTTCCCCACGTTTTGCTCTTTACCTTGAGGCAGGAGCTTATCTTATTTGCCGCCTTTTTTAAGAAGTGCCAGGATTAACATAAGCACCTCTGCCATTGTGCTCCCACTCAAAATAATTTGATCTGCACACGCTCTCAGGGGAAATGATCATTGTTTTATCAGGTAAGCGAATACTTTGGAATGTGCCTTTGAGGACCACCGCCACCTCCTCTCTGTTTGCTGGTTTATATTTAGCTGTGCACCACTTCATTTCCCCCTATTTCCAGGAAGGAGTGAAGATGAGAGAAGCCCTGGGGTGGGTGGGGGGCATGGGTTGTGCGTTCCGCATAAATACCATCTTTGGTTGAAAAGGTGCAAATGAGCATGAATGGTGACTATTTTCTGACAAGCTGGTTTTACTAAAAGACCAACTGCATGTGTATCTGCTTGAAAGAAATACAGCATCACAAATATCAACGGGAATGGTTGAGGGAGTGGCTAATATTCAGTCAATATTTCAGTAAAAAGATTTAAAACCCTCCTTTTTGGCTACGTGGATGATGGCCATTAAGGGGATTTTTTTTTTGCGCTTTCATTTGGCAGCTGAAGCCGACAGGAAACATAACAGGAAATTATATAATAGTTGGGGAATAGAGCGCTTCTCCCATGCTCAGCCGCTCCCCGCATGACCTCTATGACTGTGAGCAGGCAAGGGGAGCTGGCACATTTGGCATCTCCATCTCTGAATATTCACTTTTAATTGTCAAGTTTCGTTCAACGTAGACTGAGTCAAGTATGACTATATTATGCTGTATGTATGTTGTGATGTAAGAGTTGAGAATTTCCTTGTTAACAAAAAGCGTGTCAACAACATTGAAGTCAGAATTTAAACATTATTTGTCATGTTTCAAAATAATATCACAAAGAAATGACATACACACAGTAATAACAGATGACTGAGCTGTTGCGTTGACATAACCAATGCTTAAATGTCTGCGCTTTGTGAAGAAATAATGCTGCATTTATGTCATAGCAAAAAACTTTAAAAAAAGTTTATGATTTATACTGTTGGTTATGCAGCATATATCATTTGTTGATATGGGTATTTGATTAAAATATAACTAAAAATAAATACTTGGGTTTTTTTTTCAATACTTCAGATTATTGATATCAGCTACTGACAGATACACAATAAACCCCCACTGCACATCTTACAGAAACTATTTAATATATTTATGATTTTCTTTCAAATATTTATAAATTGGAACCAAATGTGTGAATGTGGGTCAGGTCAAATATAATTTTGTTTTTTAACAAAAAGGAATGGAAAATTCATCGGGTAGAAAGCACAAACAAATACAGAAAAAAAGTGATATTTTCAACTTTTTTTGAAGTAGAGGATTTATAAACTGATTTAATTTGTGCACTCACCATTAAATTCCTGTTTGCAATTTATATTTTAAAAACAATTAAAAAATCTGAATTCTTTCTCGTGTTTGGTGTGGCAGATAGACATTTTTTCTAAGACTTCCTAGCTAATTAGGCACACAGTTTGCCATCTCATCCAAATTTTTCATGAGTGGGGCAATGAGAGAGAAACTTCTGTGTGTAAAAATATAATAAAGTTTTGTCCCCTCCATCTGCTAAATTTGTGCTGAGAAGCTTAACTGGGGCCAAATCTTGTCAAAGCCTTTTCTTGTGAGCATACTCGTTTAATTCAGAGCATGTGAACAGTATGTCATCATAAGAATTCACACTCTCTTACTTTCACTTTCTTTCGAATGTTCTTATCTTTAAACAAGCTCTAAACAACTCTAAGCTTAAATATTGGCATTTCTATAATTACTCATGACCTAATTTATTGGATTCAATTACACACACTACCTCGTGCATTTATGATGTGTAAAACATGATCTCTCTCTTCTGAATGTTGATTGCTCAGAGTGTAACTTTAGAGACACTGTGCGTTCACGTGAGGCAATGTGAAGGTTTTGATCGGTCTGCCTTTTATGGAGATGGAGCCGGTCTTTGAGGTCATCTTGGTGTGTCCTGATAGTCCCTACCTACACATAATTTTTTAAATGTACATTATTTCTATTCTTTGTTTGCGGGACAGATGTGTGACTGTCATTTTGAATGTGTTGACAAACACCAACAGGCATGTAATTATTTTGTCACCCTCCCAAATAAATACTATTTTCGCACAATTAAGATTTACAGATTTACAATTGTAAAAAAAAATTAAAACAGCCCTATTCTGAGTTGTTTTATTAAGCAGAGCCGTAATGCATTTGTTTTATTCAGTTCGGCCCTCAGCTGTCAGTGTATGAAACGTGTCCTCCTGGGGTTCAGCAGCTCTGTGCACCACTTACACGCTCGCTATGATGGCTGTGCATTAATGTCACTCACTCACTGCCATTTGCGCACAATCACACACACACACACACAAACACGCAGACATATTCAATCAACTATAGCAAGCATACACACTCTGACAGCCACATGAAAACACGTACGCACATTTTCTTTTTATACGCACACAATATTTCCTCGCAAACAACTTAACACAGCTATTTGTAAACTCAGACACACCACACACACGTTTGGTCATTTTAAACCACATATAGTACATACATATGGCCATTAATATACATTTTGTACATTTACATGCACGGATATATTTTTCCCACAAATGATCTACATTGTACATGCCTCGATATTTGTGTTCGTACGGCACAGAGTTTGTGTGTTCATTTACACACAGAAATGCATATTTTCCTCTCATATGTCTGTACTTGTACCTACAAGATGAGCACACACCAACACGCAAACATCATTATAAGATTTTTTTTTAAGGAATTTTTTATGTTGCCATGTCAGTCCACTGTGTTATAATCTCTGATACATTTACATAACATATATTACCCTGCTGTGTTGACGGCCAAGTAAGTACTCAAGCTCATCCCAGCCCCCTTTCATATTTACGGCGTGACTGATTTAAGATGGAGTGATTGTGGGGATTTAATTACGGGGGACACAATGGCCACACAATTCTGTTTTCTTCTCTTCCCTTCTTCCGAGGCGCTGACACGCCGCACACTCGGCTGCACACTGCCGAGGAATGTTTTACACTCCAAATGAGCTGTGCTTGCAGAAGAATTTAATTTGATCTGCTGCTGTAATTGTGCTCTCAAAAAAAAAAGGGAGGGGGAGTGAAGAGTGTTGGTGGTGGAGATCGGGGGTGTTGAGGAGTGCCGGGGTGGGAGGGGTCGCAGTGCGTGCAACTTTAAAATGTAATATGCACAAAAAGTAAATTAACTCAAGAGGAGAGGCCCTTGTGATGTGTTGACACTTGCACTGGGCTCTCTTACAGGGAAAAGTGGAAGAAGGAGGATAGCGAGAAGGGGGGTTAAGAAGAAAAAAAGAAAGAGGGAGGGGGGGAAGAAACGGCCATGATAAAACACCACAAAGAAAAGCGTTATGAATTTTATTAATGACTTGCAAGACAGTATGCAAAACATCAAAGGTCCGCGGGAAAGATTAATGACCCTGTGTGAGACTGTTTAATTACCTCCAGCTAATTAGATTCTTGACCAAATTTTTAATATCTGCGTTCCTGCCCGACACCTAATTGAGATTCCACCATATTTATCAATCTTTCAAAAAAAAAGAGAAAAACCCTCAGTGGTGCTTTTGTTCCCCTTAGCCTTCTTCCTCCTGCTCTTGACACTTTGTCGCCATTTGAGGAGCGATTATGAATAAAACCAGGTTGAGGAGAAAAGACCCTACCCACCCAAAAAAAGTAGAGTTCATATTTATTCACTAATAGGGGCGAGGAGGGGGAGGCCCGCTAATCAATGTGATCTGGGTTTCTAATGAAGAGTGTTTGCTAATAAACAGATTTAGCGGGCACTGTCAACTCTCCTTGTCGTGCCATAATTCTCTTATCTGGACCTGAGCTGAGGAGAGAGGAGCTCACAGAGGAGTGACTCTCCATCTACGCCTCTCCTTCCATTTACCTCCTCTGGATAATCCGGATGCTGTTTACTAGCGCACACACAGTTTCATCTAAATTGTTGCCTTTGAACTTTCTGCGCGTAGTATCTTTTCTGCGACCCTGTTGTTGTTGCTGCTGCTGTTGCAATAATTGCACTTGGATTATTGCTGTGAAGTCAGCGACAAATCCTGTGTGTTTGCAGTGGTTCAGGGTTTTAGTATCTTTGTGGCTGTTTGTGGATCTGTATATAATTTACACATGTCGAAAAAGTATATTTTACTAAATGCATTCACATTCAGAACTAGATCGTCACCTCGGGTCCTTGATCAAATTTCTAAAATTGAAGAGGGAAGGAGAAGAGAAATGGTTGCTTTTTGTCATGCGACTCCTAAGCTGACATTTGTGTTGATCTGACTTTGATTTTCTTCTGTAATTAAGGCTACATCTACATCATTTCCCTCTTTGTCATTGTGATATCGAATTTAAGTCACTTCAATCATTTTTCTAACTATCTATAATTTGTCGATGTCGATTTGTCACATTTTGGAATGACCAGAACTTCAAATTCAGCCTTGACTGTCACCATATATAGTCAATTGACATTCCTTTGTCATAGTTACATACTTATTTTGCTCCCTTTCTGTCAAATCAAGCCTATGTTATGATGCACTCTCTCCATTATTTTATACACATTTAATTTAATTTTGTGCAAATCTTTTCCAAAAGACGATATCACATGTTCGAATTTTGAACAGAAACCTTACCAAATGCATTAACTCGTCAGTACGCTGTTACACATGGTGAGGAGAGGCAGAGCTTTGTACAGCACCATCTGCTGTCCTGACATCCCCATTACAATATGGTGACACTTGCAAAACCACCAACATGCACAAACAGACAAGCAGACCCGCAGAACTTTATATCATGTAACTGTGTCAAGTATTTCTCTATAATAGTTTTGGGCTTTCTTTGTTATGTGTCCCTTAAGTAGACCTAAAATTTAGATTTTTTTTCTCTATTTATTTTGCTGAGCTCTTTTTGCCTTAACATCGGGATGTACTCAACAAATCTGATCTTATTCATTCTACCTTTTCTCCCTGACCATTCTGTCTCTCGTTCTCTCTTTCAACACTGAGATCTAAATAGGAATAGATCACCTCCCTTGCTGGCGTTTCATTAGAGGCAATTAGAAAGCCAACGCTGCAGTGTCCCATAAGGCTCGACGGGGAGAGGCAAGATGCAAGTCGTATTAGCTCATTGAGATGAAGTATGTATGACAACGCTTTCATCAACGTGCAACAATTCCTCGCCGCCATCTCCGAGCCAAGTGTCAGAGGTACCATTCTGACAATTATGACAATTAACACTGTCAAAATAAAGCCATTAGCTTAGCAAGAGGGCAAACCAATATGCTTAATTACAGGGTTTTCTGTCGAAATGGATTCAAATTTCAACAAAAAAATAATAGGTTGAGCGTATGATGCATGCAGGCATAAATAGCTTACATCTGTTGTATGAATGCCAGCCTTAGATCAATGTACCTTCAAGCTATAGCTTCCTGTCACATGAACACAGCATGCACACATACATACACTTGGACTTCATATTTGCTTAATTTCATACACACTATCGGTAAACACCACACGGCAAGCACAGTGACGGTGGCATAAAAACCCAGATAAAAAGAAAAAAAAAGGCTGTGCTCTGCCTTCCTTTTAGGTCCGTGTCCAGACACAAAATTAAGAGTCAAATCTTCCTCTATTGAGTGTTCAACTATTGTTTTCGAGGAATGTAGTCATGCAATTCCTCTTAAAGATTATAATTATGCATTTCCTCATATACAATTGCGACCAAGCACTAAGGAAAATTTCGGAAAAGAACAGGGATCGTACCAGAGAGATGGGGACACTGTGTATGCCAATCTCGGAGAGAAATTGAAAAATTGTGTAAAACATTGCAGGATTGAGTGCTGTCATATTTAAAATATGCAGCACTGCCCATCTGTCTGTAAACGCTCCGGGGAAATGTGTTGAACTTTGACGCACCAATGTGAAAATACAATTACTCAATCTCCAGGGAAAACCATGGCCTGTCACATTATATTTACCGTGGGTCAAAGCTAACGTGTACTCACTTTCCTGACTATCCATAACCAGGTGTTGACATGTACTGAGGGTGCTTGGGGTATATCAGAGACTAGGATCATAGCTGAGTGGTGAAATTTGGTTCAGTCTATGATTTTTAGGTTTTTATTGTAATATATGCCTTTTCCTGTCAAAATCAAAATAGCATTTTACAAGCATTGACAACACATGACGTGTGACTTGGTTGTCAATAATAGGAGATAATATTGAAGTGGAATTTTCAATTAATTTTTTTTTTAAATACAGTATTTTTCAATAGACACTGATGACATATAGTATGCACAGAATCATGAATTAAGAGTGAGTAGAAGCAGATCTAGGTTATGTAATGGCACCTTCGAAAAATCTCTCCTCGAATGTGTCTGCAACATTTCTATTCATCACACCTTCTTACAGAGAACCTTCATTAACAAACTGTATTTCAACAATCCACGACCCTGAACAGGAACTAGATTTGTTATGATCAAATTGTAGCCTTGGGGTCAAGAGTTTAAACCTAAAGCTCTCTGGTACAGCAAAGTGGCCTCATTGACCAAGACAGAGAGTAAGGATGAGTTTTTCCTAGGACTCTCTGGTTCGTTTGTAACTAATGATCTCAAACACAGCGATAAAAATTAGGGGAAGTAATTGGTTGGATCTTTTAAAGCATGCGTGATTAGCAAATAGCACACAAACAAAGTGCCAACAGGCCATGTGGAAAAGTTGGGATTACAACTGTCAACGGCCTTTTGCCCCTTCAAGTGAATCTTTGATAAGTGAAGTTTTGCAGAACTGCAGTGAGTTTATCTGCAGAAATACATACATATGTTATACATATATACATATGCAAAACAAATGTAATCACATTTTTATCACATTTCTGATGGAAATGTAGCTCTTCATCCTATTATTAAACACATTTGCCTTTCTAGAGTATGCATATATCTAAATATTACAAAAAAAAAGAAAAGTCTTGCTTTAAGGAAAACCTGAAAACTGCAACTTCAAACAGAGAGAATTAAAAAAGCAAAATCAATTATGGTCAATAGGAAACGTCTATCTGGAAATCTCAATCAAAATGAATAAATCAAAAATATAGCATTCTGTTTCCCGATCTAATTTCCTGAGTTAATTCACATCTCACAGGAATCAGCAAGTCTGTGCATCAGACTACTTTGAGATGGAGTCACAGAGGGATCGCTGCTGCCGCTGGTGCTTCTCCCCTTTTTGGTTTTTATCAAACTGGAAGTCAACGATTCTCTTCAGATAAGGATGGGAGCCCTTAAAGCTCCACGCTAACAAATGAATATGTTCCCCATCACGCAACTGCTTATTGTATTTCACGGGGGCAAAATGCAATTTGTATCATTTCTGTGCTTCAGATCAAAAGGAAGTGGGCTGGGTGCGATGACTCACTACACCGAAACCGCTCTGTTTCCAATCGAAGAAAACCAGATCTGCACTCTGTTTATTCATTTTTTTACATGTCCATTTGTTTGATAAGGCTATGAGCAGTGACGGTAAATGGGTGGATAAGTCGAGGCACAAACGGTGCTATGGCCATTCTCTTAGCAGATAGACTGTCATCTCATCAATAAATGACATCATCTGCCCCCAGATGTCTCTGTGCCTGCTGCGTCGTGTCTCTCCGAATAACAAAAGACAAAAGAAGGGAAGAAACAAAAGAAGTATCTATTTTCCCCATCAAGCGTAGACATACACTATTAGTAGTCTCAAGGCCTCCTTGGGACTTCAAAGAGACATACATCCAAGTGTTTGTCCTTAAGTCTGTTGCGCCAGGGTGTCTTAACCTTTTGAAAAACAATTCATACATTAAAAAACTTTGTATTATTCTGATACAGACATGAAAAATGATCTTGCGGTTGTGCACTTCTTTCAGACCTGACAAATTTACTGCATCTCATCATTAACATAAATTGTTACTTAGTTAGTCTATAATAATCTGATGATGTCTGCACTGTTTCACCTGCCCTCATGACTCTTGCCAACTTGCCTTGTAAAATAATTGCTGTTTTTACGATGAGCCATATCGCTACACTAATGGAATGTAGCCAACATTAATTTAGGAAACATTTTTTAGGTAATTGGATGCGCTTGGATGCAAAAGAAACAATATTCACCTGTTTGCCTGACACAGACGTTCCTCGGAGCGTCGCTAAATACCTTGGGAAAAATTGCAGGCAGCTCTCTTCCCCGTGCTAAAGCTAACATAGCTGCTAACGTTAGCTGCCTCACATTCACCGTCAAGGCTTCACCTGAGATGGAAAGTTGGAATTTCTTCTTTGCTTTCTCTGGCTGGGTTGCAGACGAATGTAGTCAACTCTGCAGCGCCAAGATGACGTTGCCTGTTATCACTGGCCTTGTTTTGTAGCTGATATGACCTTTCCCATGCCCAAACACTCATCTGGCCAGGAGAGCTTGGAAATTCCATTCCAATTGCAGAAATTCTAGTTTGGTTTGCACAGAAGGCAATAGTTAAGGTGTAAGATCTAATCATGACTTCGCCACACTAACGTGATATTGTAACAAATCAGTGCTTTGGTAAGGCAGAGAGTTAGGCTGAGAGAGAGCTTTCTCTTTTTGTGGCAATTTCCCACCACTCAACCCACGAATGCCTTTTATTACATGTGAAGAGCTCAACACAACACTGCAAAACACAGAGACCTCACAACTGGTAGAACGCCTTTTAATGATGCTCTTGTCTTATCTCCTTAACATTTACAATACAACACTTTTACCCAATAACTATAACTCTAACCCCATGCAGGGCACCAAGACACCAAAGTAGCTCTGCTTGTAGTGTTGCAGTGGAGCCAAATGTTTGGAGACCTGTTGATCTGGTTGGGCTGACGTTGCTGATACAGGCATCTGCTTACCATGTTAACAATGTACAAAGTAACAGCCACTCCTGTACTACGTAATCAATCATTATTCACTGAAGGTGGCACCGTGAGGGCATCCGACTGAAAGAAAACATCAAAGGCAGGTCAACTCCTGTAAACTCAACACTGCTGTGGTCAGGTTGGCACTGCTACAACAGCATTATGTTTCCACAACAATAAGGAGCTATTACCGTGGAGACTGTTATCAGCAAAAGGCTACCAGGGACAGTTCCTGCCTCATTGTGATCTATCGGAATGGATTGTGTTTGGGAATGAGTTCAGACTAAACATATTAGGGCGTATTAGACACACCTGAGGCTTATCTGATGGGAAATGGAAGCAGCTACAATGTCCCCAAAAAAAACATCCTGTTGGTTTGTTACATAGGAAGATGGTGTGTGTGTGTGTGTGTGTGCGCACGTGTGTGAGAGAGTTTGTATTGTGTGCTTATCCTTGTGTCTGCAAATGTATACAGGCTGTGTATGTTTCACCTTGGAGCAGGGGTGTCAAACATATGGCACAAAACCCGCTCACAGCTTCTCTATTGCGCTTTCAATATCTGCGTTCGACTGGACTCCTGCAAGCGCAATTAACTTTGCACAGTGTTACAAATGTGCCACAAACCACCAAAACACAGACTGTTACATCTCCAGCCAGGTCACTAGTAAAATTGTCGATCACATTACCAAAGTACTGTAAAAATGAAACTAAATCTGACATAACTCAATAATAATGTAACAGCAGGGGGAGTGTGATAAGCATCTCCTACTTTCCAAGTGCACTCACAAACCAGTCAACCAAACAAAGCATGAATTCAGCCACGAGGCCAGTGGTGCTCCTGGATCATTACAATAATAATAATAACAATGATAATATAAATATAAAATACTATTTTTCCAGGCAAAATTAAATTACTAAACAATAATTATATAAATACAATAATAATAATAATAATTAAGAAAAATAAAAATACTAACCAAAAATGTCTAATCTTGAAAAATTTGCTGTGGTTTTACTGCAAGCTGCCTTAGAATGTGTTTAATATTTTAATTTAATGTGTATGTGTATGGGTTTTTGTGGAATATGACCAGTAAGGGAGTTTGTCTGTGTTTTTAATGTGTGTGTGTTGGAGGATGGATGGAGGGTACGACATTATTTCTATAAATTTCAGCAATGTCAGAAAAAGGTTTTTATTGTGGGAACAATTAATCAATTACAGTCAGCTCATCTGTATTGTGCCAGCAAATAGATAGATAACCACTGAGTGGGACAATTGTGGCCTAGTGATTGTACTGAAGCTTGTACTGCCAGCTGTGGAAATATTACGCGGGGGTTGAAATGATGTTACCACCATCTGACTTTCCTCCTGGTTGGTCTGCTTTGCATCACCTTTTTCACCAGTTTTCTAGGTAGCATAAAACGTTATTTCTTAAGAAGAATTATCTTCAAAAACACAGAAAACTAATGATGTTCCTTTTGACAAATCTGGGCAAGAGAAAAATAATTGTAGTAAATAATCAGCCAGTTCAAATGATGCTGCCCTTTTGACGGAGATTGATAGCATACAGCATTGTGTGTCATTAATCTATATTTTTCAGACCCATCCATAAAACTGTTGCTTTGGAACAGCTAGAAATATATTTGGAAGTCATCATAGATTAAATCAACAGTCTTATGAATTATAACATTTTATGGTGAGTTCTGTGTTAAGATAAGTTATAACTATTCAATTTGACTAAACTTTAGTACTAGTAAACAGCCCGCAACAACCAAAGTCACCAGTATATTTCATTATCTGTTGGGGCTGGAGCATTGAGGAGGCTTTCTATTCAAACGTGTGCAATGGAGAGGATTTTACTTTTTTTACTTTTACTTTTACTATGTTTTACTACTTTTTACTATGTTCTACTATCTTTTTGTTTCCATTGTAAATGGTTACCTTTAGTACACGCGATCACTGTTTTCCATATATAGTGAAATTTATTTCCTTTTATGTATTTTTGTTATTTAATTCACAATCATAAAACCCTGAATGCCCAAATCTAGACGAGGTATGTTGAAAAGTATGTATGACTGTGTCCGTGAAAGCATACATTATGTACAGTATATATGTTTTTAATTTCCTTGTGTGAGTCCATACACATCTTTGCCATTTCTTCATTTTGGACATGTACTAAAATCAAATACTGGCTCTTGTGAAAGTCAGAGTGACATATTTTAATGAAAAGGCTGCACTGCAGATGAAATGTTTATGGTGCTTTTACATATTTCTGTGTGTGTTTGTGTGTGGGGGGCGGTAGTTGGAGTGAATAATTCAGAGAAAAAGCCGTTTGTTTTCATGGGGCGAAGGCAAAGCCACATCTGAAACATATGGGAGGAAATCACATTGAAAGCAGTGAGCAGTAAATTAATGGTAACAGATGCCAAGATGTCTGGGCAGCTTTTTCTTCTTCTTGCTTTCTTTTGTTTTCTCAGAGAGTGTTTGCATTCTTAATGTTGGAAAATAATACAACAATAAAATAAAGACTTCCTTCTGTTATGAAAAGTTTGGCACTATCACTTCTGCAGAACAATCCAGTGCATCGGTGAAATTTACCTGACAAACTTGTTTTCATGCACAACCACATCATCCACAAATTTACCAATCACTTATTTGATTTTAAATCTCTACAGTACTACATTTTCAGCTGCATATGATGGGTTGACAACAATGCTATAAATTATTCATGTCACCTTGATGATGCGGGCCTGTTTCACTGATGAGATAAAACAGAACTGTAGTCTCTGCTTGCTCCATTCCCCCAAGGAGAATATTTTGCCATATTATGTCTAAGCTTCAACAGCGTGTATGTGTTGGGTTGGGGGGGTTGGCCTATGTCCAAGTTTGAGCCACAACAAAGACAACCTTGCTCTTAATGGCACATATCTGGAAGATGGAGGAGCCTGATACATGAAAGAGCTGTGATCATTACACTGATAGCAATTATCCTTCAGGAGGCTCTAATGGCCATGCACGCACACACGCACACAGAAACAGACTTGCAATCAAGGGTGGCAGGCAATTAAATGCAATGCTTTTTGGTGAACCTTTACTGGGTAACAAAGACTGACGACAAGACAAACAAATTTAATAAAGGCAGCATTTTGTAGATGCTGCTTGTCACGAGACAAAGAGAGCGGGACAAAGGGAAAAAAGGTATTAATGTTGCTTATTAATGTATTCTTAATGTGTTGCAGTGGACTGGAGGAGATAGGAAGTATGGGTTTGGGCGGGGGGTCTCTGGAGTGGAGCCGCAGCTTTGGCAGCAATATGATTGAGTGCAGGGGCCAGTGTGACGGAGAGACAAAAACAACAAGGTAATTAAAGCTTAAAAGCGTGCAGTTTATGCTCTGCCATCCGTGACAGTGTAAGGTGTCTTCCATCTAAGCCCCCCCAGCCCCCACCAAAATGAAAAATAAGTCAGGTAATTGTCATTGTTCACTGCATGCCATTATTTATTAAATGGGCAATTCGTCTTCATGGTGAAAGCAGAGGAAGGCAGGTAGGGTTGGTTTATGACTAATAATCCAGCGGGTGGGTCAGCGCAAACTGTGTTTATCAAATCGGAATTCTACAAGAAAACACAAAGAAAAATGTGTGTGTGAGTGACTGTATGTGCGTGTGTATCTATTGAATACATGTGTGGCTGTGTTTGAGAGAGACAGTTTTAAAGTCACCACATGGAAGAAAATCTTCGAGTATAACTTTTCTAACGAATCGGCATCTTCCCCTCCACCGCACACAAACACACACACACACACACACACACACACACATACACTATCCATTTATACAGTATATTTTTTCAAAGTGCGATGGGTTGATAGAAG
>OMNV01029387.1:103885-139153 GCA_900303265.1 Brotula barbata
ATGGGTTGATAGAAGAGATCGCTCCCCGTTGTTTTTCTTGCGTGGTTACAAAGAGGCGCGTAAAAAGTTACAAGGTTGTCCCCCGTGGGGTTAGATTTCAAACAGCACCTGTCAAAGCAGATGGGGCATTTAAATAAGAGTCTTTAAGAGGTATTTGTTACAGCAGAGCTCAGGAGTACCTGCTGTGCTCGCCGATGCTTTTCACGGCTGTCGTTGCTCTCACAGAATCTGTTTGCTGTGTTTGCAGGGATAAACATCACATAAAAACACGCTGTGGCCACAAATTACAACAGAGAAGACTGCATTTATGTAACTTCTGAAGCGAGTTAAGCCAAGTCTGGTTGTACAATTCGGTGCATGTATGTGCACAATTTGTAATGTACGTGAAAGTATGTTGTTGCTATTAGATGAAAACTTTTTCGCTCCAGTTTTTGTAATTTTACAAGCCTATAACACTCTTAAGCATTTCAAATACACTTAAAATTAATACATCTAATAATACGTCTGAGGGAAATTTTGTTTTCTAACCTTGTGACATTTTGGAGAAGGTTTTCCACCTACCAATTTGTTTGCATAAACACTGAACATTGAAATAATGTGTGCACCCCTCTACCCATATCTCTCACAGTATTCTGTAATCTCAAAACAACATGCTGCTTTTAAGACGTACATCACAGCATCCCTATAGTATTTGGGGGCAAAAGGTTCTCAGTGTGAGCTCACTCATGGGAATTTAGACTGAAGATGACTGCAAAAAAAAAACAACAGCCTGGACAGATGTGTGCTCAGAGCCGTGCATCCTGAAGACAAACACAACTACCTATAAGCCAGCAATCACTGGCTTTTTCAGCCTGAGAATGACACAGGCAAAGTCAATATATCAGGCTGATAATTGGCCCTTTATTTAATCAAACTTGAAATGAAGTCACATCCTTCCGTGTTGTCATTCAAAAACAGAATTTTGGTCGACCCATCAAAACTCCCACAGGACATTTTTAGCTCACAGTCCATCAAGTCAAAAATTAATGAAATTTCAAAACCTTGCATACTCTTTGGAGGGCTATGGCCATGCAAGGAGTACTTTTAACATGGTAACGCATTTACATAAAATGTATCACTTGTATCACACAAAGACTGTATCTAAACCTCAGGGCTCTCAGTCCTCTCACCCAGGCAACACTACTTCACATCCTTATTTGACAAAATTGATGACAAGATCAGGCAAAAGAGAGGGGAGGAGGTGGTGTTGGGACTGTGGCTGACAGGCCAAGAGTTGCCATGTTTGAGACCGATCCCCTCTTGAGATGACTTCTGTGTCACTTTGGCAGCCTCCTTGTTTCATCACTCCGTGGACGGCATTTTTCCTGGTGTTGTGACCACCGGGAATCGGGCGTGAGCTCAAGGTCAGCGGTGAAATACCGCCCCTTCCTTCACCTCCCTGCCTATCGCCATTGGCGCCAAGCTTTCTCAATGACAGAAAGATTTATTTAATACACTGGTGGGTTAAGCGACCGTCTCTCCCTCTGTCATTTCCATCTCCTTTTCACTCTCTGTGGTCCTTTCCATCTTGCATCAGAACTAAATAAATAAAAAATAGTATGCGCTCTTCTTCACATGCTAAACCCTATTCGGATTGTCTGACACTTAAGAACTGACAAAACGCTTTCTTTGACTCACCATCACTCCGCCTGCTGTCAAAGGGGATACTAAATAAGTAAAAATGACTCCATGTGTGGAAGAAGAGGGTTGGATAGATGGAACATCAAGAGACAAGCAAAGTGTTTCCAGCAGCCTGACACAAAACAAAACAGACCTACACATACGTAGATATGTACACGCATAGTCTAAGATGATGGGGGTGGCCCACTGTTCCCCAAGGGCTCACATCGGTAAAAGCTAATGCGAATGGGGTTGAAGGCATGGCAAGTCAGTTGTCTATAGGGCAATCCATCTAGAGTTCCTGCTTTCTGCAGTCAAACATTGCCTAATGTGGTGACTTTGCTTCCAACTGAGGTTTGAGGGAGGATTGGGCAAATAGATAAACTAAATACAGACTCACTAGACCAGCCTTCTGCCTCCCCCACTGGCCACATAAAAACCACCGTATGTTGTGATGGGAGGTGACGCTTTAAATGGTGACTATACGCAACAGATACAGTGAAAGTCATCCATAAAGAGCAAGAATAAAGTGGCATCATCAGTGTGACGAACAGAAAAGTAGAAACAAGCGGGAATGTAGTAATCTGGTACCACTGACATCAACAGCCAGATGAAAGCGACACAAACAACAGAATGCCCTTGCTTTGTGGGGGTTTGCAATACTTTGCAAGTGAAGGACAATTGGTCCTCGGTGTAAAGTGAGCGCTTGGCTTTTAACGGACCTCTGCATGCCAAGTCCTCGACAGGCGAGGCTGGGGACACTACCTTTGCTGTCATTCAGCCCCATCTCGTCGACTAATCTTCTTGGTGCAATGAAAGAGCTTAACAGCTTTGCAACACTATCCCTCCCCAAATGTCATTATCACAATGTACTGTTCCAACAGTCTCAACTGGCTCTTTGCTTATCGTTTTCTTCATGGCAAGTTGAAGGCATCCATTGACATTCACAACGCTTTGCAGCCCTCATCCTCAACACGTCAGACAAACACATTTGCAAACCGTTATCCAACAGACACTTCTGCAGTTATCAGAGTACTGCTCCAATATGCGTCTGTGTTGTTTGTTACACTCCACTGACTACTGAAGGACTGAAAGAAATATTACATTGATTTGAATAAAGAGGCTTATCATGAAATATTTGAAGATTGGCCATCAGTAAGGACAAGCAACACGCCTCAAAGTTGAGGTTGTAGCCCATGGACAGATCCAATCACATTTTTCATTATTTGTGTTTATGTGTTTTAGGAGTTAAAATTTGATATAAAGATGTGTTCATTTAGTGTATCACGGTGATAACACATTTGTTTTGGCATCATGTAATAATATCATACTAAATATGTTTATAATTTTTCATGTATATCACTTAAATATTGCATTCATTTGTATTTTCCTGCACAAATACAAATGAATGCATGACACAAAATATAAAAAAATTGAGGAAAAATTTGACTCATCAAAATGGGGTTGTAAACAGTCCAAAATAAAATAGAATTAAATTAATTATACAGAATAATTAAATATTATTATTATTATTACTATAAATAATAATTACACAGCAGTTATCTAGCATATACAGTAAGCAAGTCTATCATAATGTAGATAAATGAGTTTTTTAACCACTTGAATTGATGACTGGTGACATCACGATGTCCTATAAATGTGTACAGCACTCCATAATAGCTGTCTGTGGTATCCATCTCTGGGTCTGATTTACTAAAACAGAATAAACGCAAGCACAAAACAAAATTTGATCCAATGGAATTAGAGGTGTTAGTGGAAGAGGCAAATAAACCTTTTTGGCTACAGCAAAAAAATAAATTAACATCCTAATATTACCAAGAGAAAAAAAGCTGGGATAAAATATGGGTACAACTATCTGCTAGAAAAAACAAGAGGAACAGAAGAAACCAAGAGCGAATGGCAAGATTTAAGGCCGAAGAACAAATGAAAAATTGATAATAAAGCCTTGACAAATAAAATATATTAGGGAGTTTGGAGGACATATCTCTAACCAGTGTTGAGCAGCAGGTGCAACTCACCTTTGACAATAAGCAGGTGAATGAAATACCCAGGTCTTATTCCCTAGAGCTAAAGGCAGAACACAGTGGGCACACAACGAGACAAAAATATACTTTTTCCTGAAAAGATGTAATTTATTGAGGCCTCTCAAGCCAAGTGCACCATAACCAGACTGGAAAAGTCCCACAATGGAGCATTAAGTGACGGGAGAGGGAGGAAAGGCGCACACTGAGTGAGCGACGAGGACGCTCAACCTGCAAAAAAGGAAATCCCCAGTTAAAAAAAGTTATGATGGGAAAGACAGGTAAATATTTAGTTTAATCATCTTTACGCTACAGTGGCTGTGAATGTTGTTTTGTTTGGCTACATCTATTAGTCAGCAATAAATGTCTGTTGAGCCGTAATAGATTTGTCATTGTGGTTACACCACACCAAGGGAAAGGATTGAGACTATTTTGTTGGGTAAAAATGTTTTGAATGTTGTAAGTGACTCTTTTGTCTTTTTTCAATAAACTTTACAGCACTCTGCTAGTTATTGGAAATGTTTGAATTACACGAGTGAGAAAGAACAATCCTACACTGACGTCATAAGAATCTAATCTTGTTTCCTTTAATGTGAGGAATGTTTCTACAAACTACAAAGAATCTATTATAAAATTGACTCACCTAAAAGGCAGCCATCTCCAAACTTGCTATCTCGGAACTTGGAAAAAAACGAGATGCAAGGAAATGCAGACTTGGCAGGTATTGCGTGACGATTCTTGTGACTGGCTCCAAATCGGCCGTTAGTTCATCTTAGAGCTCCAAAATGGTACTGCAGGATAGGCAATATGTATGAAATATTTTTTCCTCAGTTATCCCAAATATGTTACATGAAAATCCTGTTCTCTATATATTCTTTCATTGTGTCTATGTCTCGTCCTCGCCACAATAACAGGAGCCATCTGTGCGCAACGAGGAGCCGATGAGTACCTTCCCTTCAAACGTATTATATACAGATGCAGTCACCGTCACCAAAATTACTCTCAAGCTCGGAAAATCGCATTATATGTGCTAAATTAACCTATTTGCATTTTCTCGAGCCAATATTTTGCACACTAGGATAGAAATGCCCCATATTGCATAATCATTAAGGCAAAAGTAGTAAATGGACATGGCATGTTTTCTAGTAGTTTGCGGGTGATATTAAGTTTACACACGTTTTTACACACACGGCCCTTTAGTAAATCAGGGCATCTGGCTTTATACAGACTTTAAGTTAGCGTTCTAATGTTCCGTCTACAGAACTCGAGGCAGTTCAAAGTGAGTCAAGTATATTTGCCAGGCATCTCTTTCGTACGCCTCTCATCCATGAATCTACATCACATGCATGGTAAGACGCCTCGTGAGCACATAACTCACCGAGATGAGACCTCTGCCTACAATAGGCCCAGCAGGGAGGCAGATATCGACGGCTTGGTCATGATCTCCAAACTCTGTTTTCAGGGCTTGACTCTTTGTTTACTCTCACACAGAGTCGGTGATGAGCAACCAGCCTCCACCTACCCAGCCGCCACCTCATTACCTCCTCTACCTGATGGGCCCACTTCTGTTTCCTCCCCCTCTTTCTCGCTCTCTGCAATATTTATATATTTATCTATTTTACCCCGGCTTTGCGGGTTACCGTTTTAATATCATCGGTGAAACATGATTATTACCTCTTAATGCCGAAATTACGGGGGCATTCTTTTTGTCATCCTCCCCATTGCATTTTTCCCGCGTAGCACCCCGTGGCAGGAACATCTTTATCTCCCCATGTGCTCCTAGTTTTAAAACCTTTACCCCCGCTGTTTGAAAAATATTTCTCATTTTCCTCCCCCATGGCGTGGAGAAATCCCCATAGGCAAACCATTAGTGATCTTTCTGCCTTTCCCAAACACTTATTACTATCACCCGCACTCCTTGAGCTGCCTCATTGGCTTTTGGTAAATTATGCAAATAAGGTGATGTTCGAACATATAGTTTTTCTGTTTTTCTGCAACTGCGCAAGTTTGCACAGCCTTTCACCAAGCAGCCACAGCACCATTAAAGCGACTGAGCACGTCAGCAAGATTTATGCATCAGTGACAAATTATAATGCGTTGTCGCTAATTTCCCCTCTGCTTCTTCTTCGCACAGGTTTAGTTATGTGTTTGCCTTTTAGGGGGGCCTTTGGTTGTGAGTTTTAGTGTGTCTTTTTTTCTTCATGCATATGAATATGTCACTTCAAATCTGCAGAGACAGGAGGGTGCAACCCAAGCGAGACATTCTGGTGTTTGACTCATTCCAGACAAAATCTATTCTAGAGTTTCACTTTTCTTTAAGAGCACATGTAGACTGACTTCAAAGCAGACAGAGTGTGAATTATTTTGGCAAATGTACATGATGGAATACCTGCAGACAGGAATGTCAGATCAGAGAATCTGACATTTCAATTTACATTTAGAGCATCACAGCAACATGAAAATACGTTCTCCTGTTTGGCATACAGTGAAAGGGGATGTAGATCTATGTTCATATTTAAAGTCTTGACAGTGTCATCAAGATTTATGGCATTTTGTGATCAACATTAAAGGAAAAAATCTGTGCTCTGTAATTTGGTTTTCCGATACAAAAAGTATACATAACAGGACGATTTCAAAAAAATTATTCTTATTCTTTTGTGGCCCCCTTGCCTCAAATATAGTCTGAAGTGGATAAAACCAATTACATTAAGAGGAGACAAACACCATCAGACAGAATCCAAAAGAGACACCCACTCACCCCTCTACACAGGCACCTTGCTTTGCTTCCCCTTCTCATGCTATATAATTGTTTTTCATTTACTTTGAACACTGCTAGCTGAAAAAAGGGGCCGTTTCAATGAACAGATTAGGGCCTGTGAGCACAAACAAATGACAAATCCCTCCTCACCCCGTGAGCTTCTCACTTTACATACCCCCCACATACACCTCACCCCATCGAACATTTGGCTCTGGCAATGTTATTAAACACAACTTTGTAGATTTACTTCCTTCAAAAGTGCCATTTAACCAGGCAGCGGGCAGGAAGGAAGGAACGCTGGGAGGGGAATTACAGGTTGCCAGTGTTTCGTCTTTACGGAGGAGTGACAGGGCCGTCATTTTGCCGGCGGGGCCACCTCCCGTGTTGTTGTGACAACCGGTCATTATACATCGCCGAGATGCTCTCAGCTGCAGGTTTCAGCCCGGATGCAAATGGACGCAAATGGGCTCCGACCGCGACCAAGCTAATAATGTCCTTTTTATCAGCTTTGCTTCTTTTTGTCCCCCACTTTTGCATTTCCCCTTCTTTTCGTTTTCACCCTACACTTCCCTTAAAGGTGGACAGTTAAGAGCACATTTCAGCAGTGTATTTTGGTAAGTTTGCTCTTGTATCTATGCAAAGTGACAGACACAAAGCTGACAGGAACACAGCTACCCTCTAAAACTAAAATGTACTTAAAAAACCCAATAATCACAAATTAATTTATACTTTAAAATCCTTCCTAAGAGTATTATAAGGTTCTACAACCAAAACAGAAGAAGAAAATGGACTTCTATTGCCACCCATGCTAAGCTGGAAAATACACCATGAAAAAATAAAAACCGGATGCTGCACACAAAAAAGATGTATAAAAGAAAACATTATCTATTGCATGGACAAAATATGGATATAGAGAGGTAAAAGACAGAGGAAAGAATTTAGAATTTAACTAATTACAGCAATAAATGTAAAGAATCAATCATTTTGTTCAAAGTTTATTTTTCTTGCACAAATCTGCAATCTCATAAATTCTTTTGTCATTTTCAAAATTTGTCGTTCTTGATGCAATGGCAGATGCAATAACAAAATAGTGTCCCTCTATGACCATACACACATTCCATCTTTGAATAATACCCATTATGTGTTGCAGTTGATTTACTAATGCACATTGCCTTTTATTTTAACTGACAACAGCGAGAAGAGGTGTGCTGGTGATGGATTAGGTTATCACTGGAGCTCAGTTTGTCTACATGTTTTCAGTGGTTGACCTCAGTACACTTTGCCGGCTAACAGACGGTCGCTCTGCTTGAGCTGCTTGTACTACCTGCTGATCAGTGAGCCGTTTCACTTAAGTGCTTTGAAAATGCTCCGCTCCGCATTTTTCCTCTCTGTTGTCAGTGCCTCAGCTGCCGGGATGCATACAGGCATTTGCAAAACACCGATAAGAATCATAAGGTAATTAGCAAAGGGAGTTAATCAACCTCACTGCTAATTATGAAAGAAAATTTAGAGAAGCAAAACTAAATCTAAAGCAAAAAAAGTTTAACTAATTAAAAATGTAGAATTGTATGTGAACAATAAATTTGAAAGAATTATAGTCAATCAAGTACAATGACATAGTTACAAAAACATATGCAGTTATTATGTATGTAATACTGCTTACCTTACCATGCCATGAGATCTTGTTATATGGATATTTAACGTATTTCATCACACCAACGTCCTTTGCCTGTATTCTCTTTATTCTCCTTTTCCATACAGAAATCAAATGGTGGCTATCATTGCACTTCAGTGTTGCCAGGGTTGGAGGGGGGGTTTAGGGGAAATTATATGGTTTTTGGTAATTCCTGCTAGGGGTCAGATTTGATTTCAGTGCCAGTCCATTAGCAGAACTACACCATCAGCGTTCGAATAAACAATAGCAGCAGGGGACAGCTTTTTGCAGCTAGGACCCCATCTTTCTTCCCCAGGTCTTTGGGCTTTAATAGAACAAAAAATAACAGGTACACACGAGCCACCAGCTGCTGACTGACGCAGATCTGAACAATGTCACCCACTGGATATGCTTAAGTCTAGAATGCGACACAGGAAATTTTCCAGTGATAATAAGTTCAGTGATAATTATTTGGATTGGAAAATCATTCAGTCAGAGCTGATGCACTGTATGCTTAAGTCTAGAATGCTTAAGTCTAGAATGCAACACAGGAAATTTTCCAGTGATAATAAGTTCAGTGATAATTATTTGGATTGGAAAATCATTCAGTCAGAGCTGATGCACTGTGGTGGCTGTTCAAAACTATATTTAAGTGTTAAACAAGCTCCTATGGGTGTGGCATAATAGAAACACTGGCAATGTTGACTGGTGACATTCGGGGATAAACTGAATTATATTCATATGATGATTTTGCTTTCTCAAAAAAAACTAAAATGAAATAAGGATTGGTTCATCATAAACCAAATACCACACCAAATAACAAAATTGGAATTAGACGCTACAAAATAAACGTTCTTCCCAGAAATAGGAAATTACAGTAATATTTTCTACTGTGCAATTATTATTATTATTTTAATTCATGAGAACATACACTTTTATACACAACAAATGTATGCAATATGTATAGAATAACACAATGTGTTCATTTGGTTTACCATTCCTCTGGATGTGATAACTCACACCATCATCCCGTCTTTGACATCAGTCTCATTAATCCTCAGTATTAAATGAATTGTACTCAAGAAATAACTTCTGTCAGTGGAAGGAGCTCCCCTCAAGGGTCTTATCCTAAGTCAGCTCAAAAACGGGAGGCGCAGAATTAAAGAGCATTGATTACCATTGTGAATTATCTTTTTCACTGCAGGGATGTGAGTTGCTTTGAAATGAAACGCAGAGAAAAGAAAGTGTATCCAAACATGGATAATACTATTTAAGAAATAGTCTCATTGGTCTTCGAGAAGTCCAAGCTTTATCTTAGCACATAACAAGACACGCGTTCATAAATTGCAGCTTCAAACGCATAATTGAATCACTTGCTGAAAGATTAATTGTGGCTGTATGTTGTTGCACTGTATACTTCATGTGACTGCTGCTCAAACCATCATCATTGTAAACATTTTCCCATAATCTTCAACTGGTTATTAATTCTTAAAACAACTGGTTAATGTCTAATAGACAGTGCTCTGGCCTGCGTTGTATAAAGTTTCCATTATAACTGAAATGTATTGTGAAATTCTCACCTACATGTTAATGTTATCTTCTCTCGTATTTTTTTAAGAGACATTTATTTTCATGATTTTTCTTCTATTTTTTTGTTTTTGTTTTTTTGTTTGTTTTTTTTGAACAGGAAATTGGCATTTGGGAGGTAAAAAAAAAGACTGTACAACGCATAACATAATAAACTCTATTATGTCAATGTCCTTGAGAAGACGATAACACTTCACTGTACAAGCAAAAGAGAGAAAATAGGATTTAGGATGTCTGGGCCAAAATTTATATGTCCATGTTCTGAGATAAAGTGCTCCATAATCTGGAAATAGAGTTCCCTTTAAATATGTTTGAAGGCAGAGGAAGGGGAGAAAAAGCAGAGCTCAAAGCAGGCCTCATAATCTAATAAATTGATTTGCAATATCCTCTGAAACTGTGAACTGATAAACACAGCTTCTCGTATTGCCTGGCCTTGACTCCAGCTCTCCGATTAATGCGCATCTGCCCATTGAAAAGACAAAAGACCAGCCGTGGTAGTTTTGAAAACTATTCTGGTAGGCTCGTGTAAGCTCATCTGGGTGTTGCCAATGGTCACCCAAGGATTAAGGGTTGGTGCACTCCCTCTCTCTCTTTTTCGCTCTCTCACTTTTACCCTCCCCGTGTTTGTCATGTCTATTCTTTGACCAAAAGCTAGGATACACTGGAGAGATGAAGGCATTAAGGCATTGCCGACACATGAAAAAAAAGATTATCCTTGGATATGAACTCCCATGTTCTTGGGATTGCTGGACAGCTGTAGCCAAAATGAACAATAAGCAGTAGACTTGTTGTCCATAGGCAGCATCATCTGCACTGCCAGATTGCTGGAGAAAAGAAAATAAGAACCCACCACTTCACAGGGCCATCACTACACCACACGGGCCCAACATTTGAAAAATAGAATTAATCCGACATCCCAAAGGACGACCCTCAGCTCATTCTGAACTTGCCACATTTTTAACCCAAGGAAGATTTACCACCCATGATTCCACTGGGTGGCTGTAGAAGATGCCACCCTTCTCTACCCCTTCGCCAAAACATTAAAGCACACAAAAGAGCGAATGTGATTTGCATCCAAATCCTGTCAAGTCCTCAGAGTGTGGCATGAAACATCTCTTTGGAAGTGTTGACTAAATCTCCCAGAGGTATTCGGTCTTTATTTATCATTGCCGTCAGCCACGTTCCTTATTGAACATTGAATTTGCAAAGTATACCTGAGACTCAGACAGGCAGGCCTGCATGGGATTACAATGCTTCAAGAGCCATCCAAAGGAATACAGGAACCTGGAATGGCGTCAAAAAAAGAAGAAGATTCAACTAGGACGCAAAAAAAGACCGTAGCTCTGCTTGGCACCCCTGCTTGGACCACACAGATCACCGGGGACACTCATACAAAAACAGTCGACTCTCCGTGTCTTTAATAACTGCCACTTGACATTGGGAGAGGCTTTTGCTATGTCCTGCCGCTTTGGAGGAATGAGGACTTGCTCTGGATTTGAGCAGTTGGTGGGGCCTATCTCCACACTGGCAGAAGGCATCAGGGATTTCATGGCTGTTTGCCCATCCTACTGCTTTTCCTTTGCGCAGACCCCACTTGGGCAGGCAGTATTTTTCTGCAATCAGAGTTGCTTTCATTTGTTTCACAAAGACATTTACGTTTTGTTGTCTGCATATACGTATGAAAACACTGCACAAGAGCAAAAATAGAGAAAGAGAAATTTACAGCAACCCCTTCTTTAGGCAAACAAAACCTTCTGATCTCTGGTGTATCAAAAAAGTTAATGCAAGTAATCCAACCATCTAAGGTCATAGCAGCATAACAATCAATTGGAAATTATACACTTATCATATAAAGTATAAATAAAATAAATAATTCAGTCATGAAGCAGGTATGGAAATTATGGATGCCAAAAGTGTATGCCTTACATAAAGTCAAGTTCTATAGTTGTTATTGTATAGTTTTTACAATCTTAATATTTCTCCTGCTTCAGTGTTCATGTTACTCATAAAAATTGAGACATTTAAGACACGTTATGATTGAGTGAAAAATAGGAATCTAAACATCAGTGGGACACCTGAACACAACAGTATGTTTACGGCCTAAGAAATGATTTCATGGCTCATGAAGAAAAGCTGTATATTGGAGCTTTAGAGACAATGATGGGCTGCGTGTGTGTGTGTGTGTACCCATTCCACACAACTGTAGCCAAGCAGGATGGGACGTGAAAGGGGAGCAGCAGTGGGGTGGGATTAAGAGTGCCTTAATGTGGCTGGAGGGTCCCAGCATCTGCATAGCCTCAGAGAGCATCCAGCCTGAGAGTGGGCTCGACCTGCCAGCCAGCTGTGGTCGTCTCTGCACGCCGTATGAGCGGTTGTGCGTGGTTTTGGCCTTATTTTAAATTGTTGATGCTGTTGTTCGTGTCATGTTTCCCCCTTTGTAAAATGGTGACTGTGCCTGTGTGCATGTAATTGTGTGTGTGTTTTGTTGCTGAAAAGAATAAATAACTCAGGCTCTGTGATTATGTCTTCTGCACACCGCAGACTGGATGGAAAACCAAAAATAGTCGCAAACCTGCATTCTCACACGAAGTACAGCTGGGGTGTGTCAAAGCCCACAGCACCACTAATGTAATGTTTGACTGCCAAACCGATACTGAACTTGCACGCACACACACATGTACGCGCGGGCACACACATAGAATATCGAGTGTAATTTCTCAAACGCAGGGTGATATCACCTACCCTGCTTTTCCACCTTGTCACACACAATTACTCACCAGCAAGAGACTTTTCACCGTCTTCCTTTGAACTCGAATAGTAAAGGCTATAATTACAGCAATCAGCACTTATCTTCGCAATATACCAACATAAACTACACTTCTGGTTACACGCTGTGGACATCGATTCACACCCTGAGTTGGGTCAACTCAGAGAGGAAGATAGGGACTTTCATGATAGATGGGTGTGCGCTTTCCAGGCCGCTGGTCATCACTAGCATGGCGCTGAGTAACCCCCATTTCCTGCTCTATGCTGACCTCTTCCTCATCCCATCATCCTCTGGATGGGTCCAGACATTCAGTCACAAGGGGAGGTGGGGGTGTGAGGGTGGGGGGTGGAGGAGGAGGATGGGTCTGGGCCTGATCACAGAATGCAGCAGATTAATGTGAGTCAACACTGCAGGAGTTGTTTCCTGAGGTTACTTATGTGCAAAGTAAATAAGAATATTAATAATAATAGCTATTGCTGCAGCACTTTTCGGAGCAGAGATGCAGAGATGAGGTGCTTAGACAAGCTAAAAAAAAAAAAGGCCAGACAAAAATTAATAACAGCTTAGGTTGGGTAAACACTACAGGAATTTTTTGCATTTCCTTGACTTAAGCACACCATTAAAACAATTACTAAGTGCTTTGTTAATCATAAAAAGCAATGATTCTGCAGATGAATTTTCACAATAAGAAACTTAAAGCTGCTGTGACAATATGATGCTTGAAGTCTATCTGGACTGTCAATTGTATTAAATTTGGAGCAAACAACTTTTTTTCTGAGATATGTGACAGAAACACATTAAGTAAAAGGTTAAAATGACTGAAATGTAAGCTGATTTTTTTGGATCACTGCTTGCAATATTCCCGTTATTCCCAGACTAAGACAAAACCAGTGTAGCAGATATTACTAATAATCCTATGAGTGTTACTTGGATGTAAACACAAGGCCCTCTGTACTTATTTGTCTGAGTGCGGTGATGTAGACAAGAAAAATGTCGTAAAAAAAAAATAAAATAAAATAAAATCATGATTTTTTTTTTTCAATTAGGCCAATTCGTCCTAGCTGTAATCTATCATAGTCACTGCTGGTTCTCACTAAACTGAAACACAATCTCTTAACGTGATATTTTATAATCTTGTACGGCCTCCAGATAAACCCTGCCTGAAGATTGTAAGAAATGGATCTTTTAAAAAAAAAAGAAAAAAGAAAAAGGGGATGAAAAAAATCATTTAGGATGATTCTTTCATAATCGTTCCAAGTAGTTAAAGCTCTTACAGCCACTAAGAACATACATGTACTGAAGAAAGAAAAAAAGATCTGACCGCTTTTATTTTTACAGGGAACTACTCTCTTCCATCCTCCCATTCTTCCATCCACCCTTCTTCACAGTGCAAGACGTGTAATTTGTGTACATGGCCTCTCATGTTGTTTTAGGCCCCGCTCCAAAGCCACTCTAAAAAGGTATGTGGCTTTGGCGGGGAGAATAAACAGCCACCTCATTTCATTCTCCCACGTCTCGGACGGTCGTTTCTGCTCCTCTCGACCCTGCCAGCTCCCCATTCCAAAGAAAAGCACATAAAACACAGCACTTTGGGGAAATCAAGAGACAGAAAAGGGAGGGAATGGCCGAATGGCTAAAAAAGGTTACGGCGCAGATCCCAGAGTAGTTTGAACACACCACAAAACTGAAAATATCTACAAAATATATGCACGTATAAACATATGTGCCCTTTTAGACATTTACCCATCATCGGTCAGACATAAACCATATTTATCTTAAATAATAACTGTGTCTTCAGTCATTAATCAACAAACAACCGTCCTAGTTCTTACTTTTTATTGAAAAAAGTAGAGACACACTATCAGCCTGAAATCACAAAGTAATGTGAAACAGAGAAGACCAATCCAAAGGGCCTGAGACAATGTAGATTTACTCTTCGCACATAAGTAATTTCTAGAGTCAAGCATGGACAAATTAAAAAATAGGGGTGAAATCCAAACAACAATGAATGAGCTTGCTGCATCTAGCTAACTTCTTTTTTTTGTCAACACAGAGCAGCTGTGGTGTCTAACCATGCTGTGCACTCTTTCTGGGTACAATTTGTCATTAGAATACTGCAATTTGACAAGATAGATAGATAGATAGGATTTGTGCCTGTTACTCCAGTTAATGAAAAGAAAGCAGTAACTACAGGACGGCAATCCTAACCACTATCCAACTGTTCAACACTTGGGGTGAGTCTCTCTCATACGATTCTATACAATTTGAATACAATGATATATGATTCAATACAAAAACCATACTATCAAGCAGTCAACAAGTCGATAAAATTTGATTTAGCACATATTGATGTGATTCGACAAAGCTTTTCACAATGCTCTCTTTATAGTTCCACTTCACTACACTTCAAATACCATGATTTGAAGTGAAAAAAAAAAGACTACTTGCCATTTTTTAAAATGACAAGACATTGACGTGACGCAGCAGTGTGCAGGATGAATGCTGTAATATGAGCACCCATTGGATAAATTAGCTGCTCCACTGCGATTCTGCGGCTGCAAGTGTGAAACAGCTCTGATAACTATGGATTTTTTGACATTCATATTTATTTTGGTCAAACTATTTACAAATTTGAATTGAATTTTAGCTAAATCAATATAGTCATATCTTTGACGTTCCTTTCAGGGGGGTTTTTGTTTGTTTTTTATCAAATTGATTTTTTGTTTCAGCCCCATTCAACACGGCAAACACCATCTAAATACCTTTCAAAAACCCTCTAACCACATACATTGTTTTTTTATGTCCAACAGTGTCTGTTAGAGGTCTTCACCCAAATCAGATCTAACATAAAGAATAAAACAACAACTATCATTATCATTATCATTCTTAAGAACACACATAATTGTTTTCAGCCTTGACACGATTGTTTTATCAAGTGCTTCCTCTACTCTTTGTTTTCTGGAGGTGATCCATTCAGACAGCAGTAAATGAGCTTTTAAGACACTGTCCTGCATGGACAAGACTACACAAACAAATGACTGACAATGTGCAAATGACTAAGTGTGGACTTGAATGAAACTGCAGTTATACCTCTCCTGATGCTCTCCTGATAGAGGGAGTGAGTGAAGGCATGATAAATCAGCGCTGACAGGTCCGCCTCTACCTGGCCCCTTGCCGGTCCCATCAGCATCAACAAAGTCTCAAATATGATGGGTAACAGCCTGTGGTGTTGTAGTGAGGCTTGGGACTTTGAGGCAAAAATGCCAAACACAATCAATGCGAACACACAAAGGCCATCTGCTATCATGAAGAAGGGTTGCATGGGGAGGTTGTTTGCTTCTCACCTGGTTAAGCAATGGTTAAGACAGTTGGCAAGTTTGTTTCCGAAACGTCTGAACGGAGGAGGTGATACAGCGTTAAGGTCAACTGACTTCAGAGGACAAAGATGAGAAAGGCATAAATCATGCAGCAATAGTGTTAAAGTGGGATAAGCCATACATTTTATATATAAATTGAAGAATATAAACCTACCCTATTATTTCTCTTTTACTTCACTGGTTTTCCTTTTCAAAAGGACCATTTTTCAGCTCTTCACACAGCATTATAGAAGTGTGTGGCTTTTGGTCTGGTAAACAACATTCCCCTTGTTTTTCCCTGCTCCCTGATGTATGGTTGACTATACATCATGTGACAGTGAGTCTGCTTGTGTCACAGCAGGTTGGGGAAAATGTCAGAAAAGAACATGTCTTCACTTCCTCCTCACATATGCTAAACAAGAGGCAGGAAGCTTTCCTTCACTGCGCTGATGACGAACATCGTATAATTTATACCGATGGAGTACCGGGCTACTGATTCCCTCATCAGGATGTTTGATATTTAAGTTGATTCATCACTGGCAACAAAAACGATTATGCGACACACTCAGAACTGCCTTCTGTCACCAACAGCTGTCTCAAAAAACAAGGTAACACACTTCTTATGGTGTAAACTGACATTGCTGCGTACAAAACCATAATCATACCTGCATTGCTTCACACACTGTCAGAAGTGTCCACTTGCTTTAAAAAAATTAAGACTTCTGAATGAATAATAGACAAAAAATAAAAAAAAACATGTTATCAAGTTTTTTCCTGGGAAAGCCCTTGAAAGAAGATGTTTTTTTCTTGGGAAAACACAACTCCTCTTTCTTTTTGAGTAGTTTTTTAAGAACTGCAGAAACAAAAATCCGATGTTTTTATAGCAACAAATATATCCTTCCCCAGAGACAGGAATAGTCTTGACCATATTCCTAATTGTAATAGTGTACTACAGTATAATAATGTGTCCGAATGTACCGAGACGGAGAGATGTTGCCTAAAATCGGTTCATTCTCGCGTCCTCCCTTGAAGCTGCCGAGTGCACCATGAATAAAACACGACTCGTGCTGTTCAAACATGCACAAACACTAATTTTCAAGCCACTGCAAAAAGAAACAAGGTGTGGATTTTAATATGAAAATGCAAAGCAATCACACAACAGCATATGGAAAGAAACTGAAACGTTAAAAGGCTTTTAGAAACCCCTAACAGATTTATCCATTGTTCTCCAGATGCCAGTTAACAGAGTTAATTTAGATTTTAAGTGAACAACACAAGGTATTTAACTGTATTACACACACACACAGAAGTACCCACCCACAAACGCACACCTTTAACTTATTGTTAGTTTTTTCTTTGATCAAATTTCCTTCACAGCACGCCTTTTAATGTTAACAGATAATTCAATGCGGCCCCCTTTCAAATCCATCGTTTTTCAGTCTAACTCCTCATTTGCCTACCAAGGTGATTTACCTTTAGGAAAAGAAACATCAGAGTATATTAATGCTGAGGATAAAAAAAAGAGGAGGATCTCAGAGATTCAAATGCTGCATATTCCTCTCCCCGGGAGACTAAACAGAACAAGAAATAACATGAGTGGTGCATATTAATGTATGCCATTTGATGTCTGGCTTGCACAGTCCTGTAGGACCATTAACAATTTAACTGAAACATCACGTTTGTCAGAACTAAATTGTGCATCTAAGACTGGAGGTTGAGAGGAGGAATACGTGTCTATCAGAGAGTCAGAGGAGAAAAGGCCCAATTAGAATTGTTTTCTGAATTGGAGCAGAAAGCCCAAGTAGTGTGTGTGAGGGAAGAGTGAGAGTCTGTATGCTGGAGGGGCCTGATGCACAATATTCTTATGGCACATTAGCTTAGCTCCCTCTAGTGTACAATTACAGCACTGACATATTTTCAAAACATGCATACTGCCAGCAAACAGAGCAAATATCTTGGCTATCCAATACGTACTGTAAATCAAACCCATCTCTGTTTTATTTTTTTTATTCCAGTTAATACTAACAGAGAATGATACACAACACACAGACATGGAATTTGGATCTATAGAAAAACTGTAAAACTACTAAGTAAAATAGTATCACCTGCAAATCCCCAGCTTTGTGATTTAGACTGTGAGAGAAAGAACAAGTTAAAGAAAAATTCAAAAGGAGACACTTAACTTGAGGAAAATTGTCATAATGCACTGAAGCAAATCCTTTTCACCTTTAATGTCAAATACTGTTAAATTGTAAAGAGCCATCTTCTTGCATGTACATAGCAAACATCTATTCTGCCGGCTTCAAACAACACCTAAGAAACCACAAGCTTTCACAAATCACGCTCAAAGGCGAAGTACCACTTGAATGGGAACACAGGCCGTGTTCAGCGGATAATACTTGGCAATTAATCACTTGATTAATATGGCCTTAAACACACAAAGAGACAGTGACAAATTCTGTTAGCACGTTTGCGATCCCGAAAACGATAATTGTCCAATGGGAGTCTCATTTGTCAAATGGCGAGAAGCAGAGCTTCCAGTTCAGTCCATAATTATTTGCTTTATTTGTAACACTGATGTTTATTCCTCCTCCGAAGGTGATTCCTTAACATAAGTGTGTCATTGTTCAAGAAAATCTTAAATTGCAAATAAATACATTTGTAAAATATTTTCTTCTAGACTAATTAATTGTTTTTCAAGTACTTCACTACTCAATCAACCTCTTAAACTCTGAGGTAACTCAGGTAACCATCTTTTTATTGTGTTATTTCTAGAATATCAAATGTTGGCAAAAAAACCTGGATATATTTGAGGAAATCTATGTTAAATGATATCCAACACATCCAGGGTGAGGAGAAAATTAAGGAGGGATTTCAGGAATTTTGAACAGTTTGACTTAAGGTCGATCACCAATTAATTTACCAGTGTTTAAGCGGTTAAGATGATTTAGTAATATACATAAGATAAGGTTGTAAATAATCGTAATAATAATCGTAATCTTGGAGATAACAATCATACTCTTGGTGAAAATTTGGGAATTTAAAACCGGATATAATGAGCACTAACAACAGCCCAGCACCACACTGGTGAACAGTGAAGCCCATCACACAGCATATGACAGCATATTGCCACAGTGCTGAGCTGTGTGCAGATGAAGAGCTGGAGTTGAGGGCCTGGACAGGTGGAGCGGCAGCCCAGAGAGGAGCTCTGGGAGCAGTGCAGCTACCCAGCCTCAGCTCCCCTGGTACTCCCCTAATGAACCTCTGTGCTGCTCCCAACATGAGCCCTCACTCCGCGAAAACATCACACACCCACCCAAATACACACACACACACACACACACACACAGCTGTAAAATGGCAGGAATACAGCTTCACAAAAATGTAGAAGAGAAGAGAAGAGAAGAGAAGAGAAGAGAAGAGAAGAGAAGTAAAGAAAAGAAAAGAAAAGAAAAGAGAAGAGAAGAGAAGAGAAGAGAAGAGAAGAGAAGAGAAGAGAGATAGGGCTGCAACTAATTATTATTTTCATTAAGTAACATTTTTTAAAATCATTAATTTGCATTTTTACGTATAAAATGTCAGAAAATATCAAAATGGAAAAATGTATGTAAATAAGAATGTAAAATATAAGAAGATAATTATAAAAAGATATTTTAACTGAAATATGGTTAAAAATATGAATCTGTAATTATGATAATGGCAGCACAAATGCATCCAGTAAAACAGAGAGAAAATAGATTAATATGTTTGATATCTCTCTCTCTCTCTCTCTCTCTCTGTCTCTCTCTCTCTGTCTCTCTCTCGCTCTCCAGATTTAAGCAGATCCTCAACAGCGGTGAATAAGACTTCTAACGATTACTAATACAGTAATGGCCAATAGCAGCAAACAAATTTAATTTATTTTTATTCCAATCCAAGAAATCAACATTCCCATAATTACGACCAAAAAGGACAGAAGGCAAGAAAGAAAGAGCGAGAGAGAGAGAGAGAAAAAAATTGCACACGGTATCATCTTTTGACGACCATTTCAACTAATGATATTGTAATAAGATGCCTCGCAATAGAGTGGGAATGGAAAACGTAATTACATGCATTAGTTTATCTAAGCGATTGTACCGTCGCAGATCCATCAGTTTTTCAGAGCTCATCTGGAAGCCCATGCATCACTGTCAGGGTCCGTTTGATGGGGGGAAAACGTGTTCATTTGTTAGCCTCGTTTAAAAGATGGCGCCTCAGATTCACTTAGGCCCAGACAGAGCAGAACGGTTATGACAGCGCCATTACAAAAACACACATACACAAACAGAGAGAAGGTCTGCCACGGTGCACTCTGCGCCTTAGCAACTTCATCAGCGTTTGCATTAAGGTGATTACAACCAATGAGGACAACCTGAGCCCCGTTGTGTATGATCACGCTGAGATGATGATATATTACCTGCTTGCACCAGATCTGAGAACCTGATCTGCGTCAGATCTGAGACATGTTAAAAATTTGCTTTTGGTTTGTTTTTTTTTAACTAAGACTTAGCTTTCACACGGGAGCCTCAATAACAATTTTGATGATTCTGCTTTTATCTAAGTTATGCAAATTTTAAATGTGAGGTAAAAATGAGAATTATTATTATTATTATTATTACTAATATTATTCATTCACTGACCCTACAAGGGTCAGTGATTGAACATAATTTACAATTTAACTCTCACATATTTGCACTTTGAAGACAAAAAATATACATTTCTACTCTCCAAACACTATGACTGATGATTTAGTATAAAGTCATGCAAATCCACGTGGTCTGCTTTTATCTGAAAGCTTTGGGTGACGAAAATATATACACTCTTAACTCAAAATACAGACAAAATAATTGAGCTTGCCTCACTATTTTCATGGCTTTCAAAATGATTTTCTGCCATTTTTAAATCCAGTTTTGTTAAATTATTTCTTATGCAACCTTCTAAAAGTGTCAACTGTGCAATTGATGACACAAGTAACAAGTCTTGTTTTTTTTAACAAAAAGTGTCTGCTTAAGAGTTGTGTGAAAAAAGGCTGCTCTGTATTAAGCAGTGCTACACGACACCATTACATTCCTCAGTCACCGTCTCTCAACTCTTAATGGACATTAAATACAGAGCTGAAGAAATATACAAGCACAATTGAGTTAGCAGGCACTTACAGGAGGGGAGCCTTGCCCCATACATTTGCGTAAGAACACATAACTGTCACAAAATTACATGTCATTATTGAGCAGATCGTATGGATTCCACTTATTGTTGCTTAATGGCTTGTTTTAAAAAGAATGCAGTTAGCCTGGTATTTAAAGATAATGCAGAAGTGGATGGTGGGGTGTTGTCTCGCCCTCCCCCCTTTCCCCCCCAGTGAAAGCAAGAATCCTTATTCAATTACGTTACAAACCTCAATTTCCGTTTGCATTCAGCTCGTTAAGGCTGATGGCTTGAAAGGCAGCCATTAATGACACACACACTATGTCCAGGAGAGGCCAGCTCAAACTCAGCTCAGAGAGGATCTGAGACCAAAGGAAGCTGTCTCAGAAGTAAGGAGAAATCGCCCCCTACTGGCCTTCAGAGAGGAGACATTTTATTATAGAACAACACTGGATCTCAACAATTATGAATTATTGTGCCTATAAAAGCTATTTAGTGAACTGGTATTTTTACTTTAATATATATTTAAAAATACCTTACAGTAGTAATGTATTTATGGTAATAATATATTTGAAGTAAAAATATTTTATCTGTATGTTTTATCATTGCACAACCTAAAATTTTCATGTCTAGTTTGAAAAAAGGACATACATTTAACTTTAGATCTCTGTTGAATTTATATCCCATTTTAATCCTAGCTCGATGTAGCAGCTCCTTTAATTTTGTGGCAAGCCAGGTGTAACATGTTATTCCCAATAGGGCAGATATGTCATTTTGAAATGGAAATCTCAGTGTTCATTCATTGGCAGCTTCTCTTGCATGATTCATGAAAGGCCGGTAAAGGGCTAATTGTTCAAATTAATTTGCGTAAATGGCTAAGCAAGAGATAACAGAATTACATCTGCACTTCCCTGGCACGGGTTCAACAGTTACGGGCCTCGACAGGCAGCTGCAACAAGGCAGCATCCTTGCCAGAAATTAAAAGCCACAAAACATAAATTAATAGACTTTTTGTTACGTTAATTTGCACCAAAAGGTTTAAGAAGAGCATGGTGGCAGGAGCGGGCATTGGTAGAGCAGCACAGAGAAGCAGGCGCTCTGCATAATTAGACTAAATTAGTTTGATGCAACATTTTGGAATAGGTTTTCCTTTTAAGAAAGTGGTTGTGGGTTGGAAAAAATAATCAAAAGTAGAGGAGGGTGGGCACAACTGTTTCAGAGTTAAGTTTGCGACAAGCCCATTAATCACTGTAGCAATGCCACTGTAACAATTAGAAGGATGGAGCTGCCATGGTGCGGTTTTATCCATCAAAGAGAGCATTGGCCTGGGTGTGAGTAGTCAAGTCAGATGGTGGAGCAATGTAATTGTTAGCCAGGGAACAAGCAGGTCGAGCCCTATGAATTCTGGGACTTCAAATGCAGAAGGATGTAATACAATCAATCTCATGGGTTTATTTTTACTCCTCTTTCTCCTCACCATCTTTTATCATTTGAGTGTGCATCCATACAGTAGCTTGAGATGTATAAATGCATCTCATCATTTATAATTTGAACAAATTTTGATGGTGAAAATGTAAGGTCCTGCAAATAAGACAAACCTTTGAGCACAGGTTGATACAGGTGAAGATACTCTCTGTATTTAATAATTTAGCTTTGTCTTAGAAGTATAGAGGCCGTTCTTAATAACTTCTTAAGTAGTCTCAACACACAGCTACATTTTTTATGTGGTACATTCCGAAACAGCTGATTCTTTCATTTAATGTTTGGCAAGCTGACTCTATGGTGAATCATCGGCACCAGCTGGACTGTCGTCATATTTCCATTTAATCAAATACATGTATTTTTTTTTATTTTTTTTTTCACTCAAATAGTTAATGGCAATTGATTAATCATGACAGCCTCACACACACATACTAAATGATACCAACAAGGCAGGATGCAGGAGAGTCACCGTACCCTTACCGGTGTTTCAGGCCAGGCCAACAACAAGGAAAACATTTTTTATATGCCAAATATCGTTAAATATCCATTCATTCGGAAATAATCATCTGCAATTGGGAGCCTCTGTGCAGCGTTGCTTTGAAATGTGAGTCAGCCTCACTCTGTGTCACCTTCCCTCAGTCTGAGCTCTCCATCCAACCTGTTTGACTCACTGGCTACCTATGTCACCAGCTCTGCTAAACAAACCTGAACTGTCTGAAATGACGGTGAGAGAGACATGAATGTGAGCATATGGGATGTAATGACTGGACAGTCTACATTTTCTTCTCCAAGGCTACTCAAAGTTATAGTACATTTATGATATTGAATATTTTCTTATGGAACCGCAATATGGCTGTATTTGTCTCACTTGGACTGCCACAAATGTGGTTGGTTATTTGGTTGTGGTGTCGTGTGAGAAATAACAATTCTGTGCATGTACCCCATCCTTATAGCCATTTTCCACTGGACCCACAACATCTTTTTAAGACTGTTACTAATGTGAAAACTGATGAGAGCAAGCAGTACTATAATTATTTGAGTGTACTTGAGTAACTGCTGTAATGAAGGCTAAACCTCTTCGAAATCTATATGTGAAAAACCTTAGATGAATCAATATTCCCAAACAGCCCTGTGAGATACATTTTTCCCTCTACAGGAAGGTTGGCAAACCTGCAGTTATCGAGGCCCATGAGGCTCTTTGCTAGCTCATGTGCAGTTCATGGATATTAACAGAATTCTATAGAATTCTCTCAGTTTTACATTTTAGAATGTTATATTTCTATGACAGCGAATTAGGCCTCTGTGGGTAAAAAAAAATTACGGAGCAAACTTCCTTGAGATTATGAAGTTTCAAATTTGGAAGACAAAAACATTGTGTAATTCACACATACATCACTGAAAACAAGCCAAAACTAAGAGAATGCACAGAACACTAAAAAAACATGTACCTATGTGAATGCACAATCAAAGGAGTGCGAGTGTGAGTTATACATTTATAACTATATATTCATATACATTTATGAATATGCGATCATATGTAGGTGAGATTATACATTTGTGAATGCACGATCACGTACAAGTCTCTGTTGCTATTGTAGTGTGGGTAATGGACCATGTTGCATGTTGCACAGCTCTTCGCAATACTGAGGTTTTTTGTGGCTCTTTATGCCAGACTGGTTGGTCCACAGCTCCACAGAAACAACAAGTTCAGCTTTCCAACGATAATATAGACATGTAAACACGACACAAGGTTCCCCATTTCTCTTCCGCTTTTCCCCATCATGATTTCCAGGGATATTATTACTATAAATTACAGCTGTAATGCGAAGTGGGAGGCAGATAAAAAAGTGGAGTCCGGGCATCCATTTAGGCGAGGTAAACTTCCCCATTGCTGCCAGTTCATGATCACCCATCCAAACAGACTATTATATGCCCGACTTGCCTGATGCATGAGAGAGAGAGTGTGCCGCTATTTTTTATCCCTTTCCATTCCTGCTCCCGCCTGAACAGGAAAATCAATGGTAGAACACGAAGGGGCCATTGGTTATGTTTGGTTTAGCGAGAAACAAGCTCACGTCTGCATGCAGCACAGCTCACCTGGGCCCTGTTCATCTCTTCTTTGTGGTGCCCCTGAGGGTCCTGAAAGCACCCACCCACACTGGCAATATTGAATATACACCTACACAATACTTCAGAGAGGGGTGAGATTTAACTGTCATGACAGGTGTGTGTGTTTGTGTAGTATTCTTATACAGATATAATTGTTGCTCCTGAAATGACAGAGCACCACCATGAGGATCATTAAAAGTGTCTGTGTGTGTGTGTGTGTGTGTGTTGGGGTTAAATTAATACAGATGCACTGGAGAATACACAAGGTGCTTTTACATTGTAGCAAATCTGGATTTCTTCAAAATTTGCAACCAAAAAAATTAACATGAACACTGAAAAGCAGGATAACAGTCACACTATAAAACTCAAGTGTACTGAATAAAGATGGCTTAGAGTCAATCCAGGTTAAATTTCCTATCATTTTGTCCAAAGCAACCCTTAAAATTGATCAGCTTCTATATTTATCATCTCTCTTCCCCTGCCTCTTTGTCACAATTTCTTTTTTGTGCTGCTGTTGTTTTTGTAGCCATGTATTCTGCCTAATTTTCCTTCTCCTTTCTCTTATTCTGCTAATATATTCAGTCTCTTCTTCTCCTGATACATATTCAGTCTTGATTGTGGCTGCCAATTAGTCTGCGAGGCTGTGGCAGTTCATCCATCTGACTTAAAAGTTCCTTGCCACTAATTTTGACGGTCGGGTCAAGTAGCGTAGGGGCCCATTAATTGCAGTAATGAAGTCTTCAGTGAGTGATCATCAATGACTTCAGAGTGCCATTAATCCTTTAAAGAAATCATCTCTTTGTTTTTAATGTTTAGCTTTATGGTCCAGTCTGTTGCTGCAACATCTCATTCATCCACTGGTTAATAAACATCATGTATGGTTTTCACTCTTTCCTGTTTTCTCTGACTCAGTTCTCTTTTCTGTCCCTTCTCCTCGCTTCTTTCTGTTTCACTAGCAGTCTGTTACTCTGTTTCTTTCTTTCCAACCTTTCCATTTTTTCATCCATTTCCAACTTTCTCCATCCTCCCTTCATCCTCCCTTCATCCCCATTTCTCCATCTTTCCTTCTTCACTCATACACTCTCCCATCTATTCTTCATTTCTATCTCTCTCCTTTTCTAATCTTTCTCTTCTTTCCACTCCCTTCACCCCTCTTTTCATCTCTGTCTTCTCATGGTAAACCACTTTGGTCTATATTTGCTGCTTGACTGGACAAATAGAGGATCTATCTGTGCACAATTTACTGGCCATTGACTCTTCCCATTCATTTTGGTGCCAGGCGGCAGACAGCTTTAATAACCAATGTGACAAATAAACTATGGAGGGGAATATGCACTGCTCTTTTTACAAAACTGGCAAACCAAGCTTTTAGGCTGTTAGCTTCCAAGTAGACATATACAGTACATGTATACACAAAATCCCTAAACAATTTCTCCAAGTTTCGATGGATGTTTAATATGTTTTCCCAGTACAACTATTGTGTGTATTATCTGTGGTGTGTGGTAACGGATATTGAAGAATTGTGCTTTATTAAATGACTTTACTTCAATAATTAATTATTTATGTTGTAATCATTAGTCAAATGAAACACTATTTCTGACCTTCTATAAAATGGAGTGAGATCAGTAGGCAAAATTGTCCCGATTTGTGCAAAAAGAGACAAAAAAATGCTCCATGCATAACTGTTTGTAACGTAATAAACCCTTATGAATGAATGTGAATGAATTACTTGCAGCTGAAATGTAGTTTTAAAATATGATGCCGGTGTTAGGTATGACAAAACATTGTCTGGTCCTCATCAGGCTCTGACAACACTAATTTGCTAACTCTGGAGACAAATGTGCCAGTCTGTCATGAGTAAGTCGAAAACCAAGACAAAAGACAAACAAGAGCTAACACTGAAATCACTAAAACAATAAAATGGTAGCATTAAAGGGTGACTTATCCAACAGTCAAAAACTGAAAATTAGACTGCAAAGAGATTGAAGTAAGAAGGTGGTACTGCAGGTGACCGTCCCAGATCATAAGGACCGGAATCACAGAATGAGCATCTGCAGTGGTTGAGATGTTTGATGCACATTATTGCATTTCGCATTTTCCCTACCAAAGGTGATGGTGCAACTGAAGTTCACTGAAATCTCATCAAGCCAAAATCAAACACATCCAAACTACAGGCAAACTACAGCCTGTCCACAAGTAAAGCCACTCTCTTTTGGTACATGAGCTGATACTTGCAGATTTGGAATTAGAGAAGCCCTTTTACTGATGACCTCTGTCACGGTTGTGTTTTTGTCCACTTGTATGAAAAGTGTATGCATATATACACTCACTATACTATAATTTTTTTTTGTTTTTAACATCATCCACTCTGGGGTATTCATCAGTGGCCCTATCATCACAAGCTAGTTTTTTTGCAAACAAACATTGCTTGAAACCACAGAACTTGTTCTTAAATTTTAAAATGTTTTTTGGGAAAATGTAATAAAATTAAACCCCAGTTTGTACAGATTCACAGTGTTCTAAATAAGTTTCAAGCGAAAGATATTAAAAGACATTAGATTCCTGAAAATTAAAGGTATTTAGTTAAATATTAAGTATTAATATATTTCAAACATCTGTTCATTCATCTACAATATTTATGCATGGGCCAACCATCCATCATTACAGTTACAAGCTGAGCTACAGTACACAGCCATTACTTACAGTGACAGTGAAGGAGTGAGTGCCAATAATCCCAGCACTGAATACATGTCAAAGATAACATACACAGAGCACACACTGGCACTGTTGGGAGTTAAGACATGAAAGATGGACTTGATTTGCCCTACTGACAGCGAGTGTAAAGCCGCTGTGCTTTCATGGCGTGGCCTTAGTCAAATTGTTCATTTTACCTCTAATCATGTCATTTATCAAAATGCCTGCTCAGCCACATCAGTAAGTGCAGTCATGCTAACTAGATCTGAGGGAGGCTATGGAGAGGGCCGAGCATCATTCAGCTTTAGCAGCTGCTGATCATTCAAAAATGTTCAATACCAATTCCACATTTTAAATGCTAATTTTGCCAAAATGCAGAATAACTACCAACTCCAGGAATGCTGCTCAGTGGGTAAGAGTGCCCGCTGACATCTCTTTGAGGTGCGGGGACAGTAGTTCTGGTAAAATTTGGGACTGAAACACTGTATTTTTGTAGATTAGAAATTGCCAAATACATAAACACACATGTTAGACATGTAGAATATTATTCATTGGAATGAGATGACAAATTTTTTTCCTTGAATTTAAGATAAATGTAAATCCAGGAGGTCACTTTTTTGTATATTACCATTTGGTTTATTATGAGATTGTATTAACCAAGTCGCACAGCACGGCAACACAAACACCCATTAATTTATCCATTTTGCATCTAATTCTCACCAATGATTATGAGCCCTGTTGCCACAGTTGATGGAGAGATTAATCTTGCTTTGATAGAAATATGTCAGTTTCAGCGGGCCACAATGGATGTGATTTATCATTCTGGACAAATCTTTGCCTGACATCTACCCCTTGTGACAGCTCTATTGTGCTGAGAATGTCCTAAAATGTCACCTGTTGTACGCTGAGTGACCTTCTACTTTTCTAATTCAATTTCGAGAACTCCCCGTCCCTCCCACCAATCCACCACTCCGCTCATATCATGAACCAGTAATAACAATTACACACCATGACTCGCTCCAAAACCTGCAATTCCCCCACTTTAAATCAAACCCCAAGTAGTCTTTTATTAGGCTGCCCAGTTAAATCAATCTAAATCTAAGCATAATAACTCTCTAATCAGGTGCAGAGGAGAATAATAGGTTGTCACGCTTGAGGAAAAATAGGCAATCATGGAATGTTTTCTTTAATTAGGCCGGCTAAAGTAGAAGGGCATGGCGCGAGTGCGGGACACATTCATCATAGCCAAGGTGGGAAATTACTTCAATTACTCAGGAAGGGGAGAGTGAACAGAATTACAGAAAGCAGGGAAGCAGAAGAGAGGAACCATGATCTGTAAGGAAGTCCAAATGACACCAGGGGGCAGAGGAAGTGAGTGCGGAATTGAAGGAAGGGTGGGGGAAAGGATGGAAGGGAGGTATGAAAGCAAGAAACTCGAAGCTCTCTGTAAGATGTATTCAGTAAGAATGAATGGAAAAATAGCAAGAATGTTGGCTTGAATATTTGAGGACATTGCGACTTCACGTGGGGGTAGGAAAGAGGAAGAGTTACAAAAATAAGAGGGAAACCAGACCACTGAAACCTATTGTATCATCATTTGCCAACCCACTGTGACTATTAATAAAACAATCCTCCATCATTCATGCTAAAATATTGGACCCCTATCTACACGTACAGCAACTCTCCACCATCAAGCTTCAATCCCATTCTCCCAGAGCCCGTCAGCTTTCTCAGTATGCAACAAGAGAGTGACTGATTGAGTCTGGCTGCCATTGCTCCCGAGGTGATGAGATAAATAACATCTTTGGGTAACTGGATCCACTGATTCAGAGGAACGTTTGGCAGATCATGGATCCAGTTTGTTCTGTCAATGAGGACCTACCAGTCCAACGACCTGCCAGATACAGTAAGTTTTTTGATAACTGCAATAAACTTTTACAGCTGGATTGACGAGCGATCAGAGAAATAAAGTGAAATAGACAGACTGTTTTACAGATACATCTTATGCCTAAAGCAGATAAGACATCAGCCTCATTGTTGTTACTTTTTACCTTGAAATACCAGAGGCATGTTGATTAAACTGATTGTTACCCTTATCTTTTGCCCTTGAGCATCCAAAGTCTTGTTTCATACTACTTTATATGACAGGTTGAAAAGCCACTTCTCTCAAACAAACTATTTAAGTTAAAGTTAACAAAAGACTTGTGTGAAAAGAGTGGGCCAGGACATTATATTGTGGTTATTGTCCTGCACATGAAGCAGTACTGCTTTGTTTTAGTATTCTTGTGTGGAAGGGGCTATATTACATCTCTATCCAAAGGGCAGTCTGACAGCACTGTTTCTTTACCATCTTTGACTGAAACTATATACTAGAGTTGACACAATCTTGGGTTTTTGAGTAACTTACGTGACAGGTACGATCCTTGTCACAGAGTTGGTGCCATCTGTTCATCACTTCCTGTCCACCAGCAGCCACAGAGACTAGAGAGCCTATCTAGACAAAAGTCTGCCAAATACCTGAAATGATAAAATTTAAAAAAAATTCTGAATTCAAACAGCCTTTTCCCCAGCTTTACTAGTCACAGAGTAAGCCTGTGCTCATGCTGAAAGATGCTTTAAATATGGTGAAAGATTAACTTCTTTAGATTACGTTACAGGATGTTTTGTTGTACTGATTTATTTTTAAATGACATGTGTAGAACGTACAAGGGAAGGTTTTTACTGAACCAACATGAGCAGAATTACTTTGTCCAACGACTATTATTGGCAGCACCAGTAAATTGACATCTTATCACCCAACACCTCCGCTGAGTGAGGACAGTCACAAGATGAAGGGTGTTTTTGTAGTCCTGCAAAGCGGCAATGAGGCAGGGATCTGTGTTTCACTGCCCCAATCAATAAAGGACTTGAGTGTGTTCGCATCTTGTTGCTGTGCAGGATTATCAGGATAGAGTGATCCATCATGACTTGATAGGTGGTCAATGGCAGACCAGCCAGAACTAAATAAGTGGAAGAGGTGTAATGTAGTTCAAACAGCTTGCTTTTCAAGGGAGCTTGCTACATGAGATGGTTTGAAAGAGCGAGACAGATTATGACTATGTCTGTTCTGAGTTTTATAAGAGTTGATTCATAACACAAAAAGGGCTCAAGTGCTCATGTAAGTCAAAAAAACTAAATATTGAAAATTGCATCAAACTAAATCTATTTGAGGCTGAAAATATGAGTGAATTCAGGATTTAATGCTATTTATTTACTACAGACAACACAATGTATGTTATCTTGTAGAAGTCAAAACTGACTGGATTTACCATGATTTTTAGTTCAAAGGAAATTGTAGGTTGACCAGATGTCCTGGTTTACATGAGACACAAGGTGTACCCTAGTGCCCCAAAGATATACTAAAAATGTACATATGTCCTGGTTTCAGCTAATCAACATGATGACAAGCAAAATGGAAAGGTGTTTCCATGTGATTGCAAGTCGGCCACCTCCCATGAAAATATTCATGGGGGTTCCTTCCCCCATGTACAGTATGTCCTGGTTTAAGACTTGAAAATCATTTCTGCAGCTCGCTTGATTTAAAAATCATTGAACTAACACAAATAATCAATGTTCTATATTTTTTTCTTCCCAAAATTAGTGTTTGCATCAGTGGAATTATTTGTTTCGCTTTACCTTTACATTTTCAGCAATTGATGCCATAAATACACATGCTCAGAAACTAATGAGGAATGAAAACAGAATTTCCAGTTGTTGACACAAATCGTTGTGTTATAAAAAGTTGAAAAGAAAGGGAAAAAAGACATTTACTTACATAAATCTTTTAGGTTTATCAATTATCATTTTGTATTTATTATGAGAATACCACAGATGTATCTGTTTGATTAATGTCACACTCATTAATCTCCACTCCATAGACTCTTTGCAACCTCTGCGCTTGTGAGTGTGCATACATCTGTGTATCGGTCTATCACTCAGAAACCCATCCTACCAATCACCTGACAGACACCCATGAGGCACCCTGCTCTAACTGTTATTAAACTCAGCTGCTCTCCCACTCGCTAAACTCATCTTTTTCCTCTTTCAGTGTTATCTCTATCTTGTTTTCCCTGCCCATCAATCTTACATCCATCATTTTTTTCTCATTACTTCATCCTCCTCCTTCAATTTTCCTTCACTAATTTCTCCTGAGTTTCCATCCTTTCATACACTTTATCCCGCCATCATCATCATCATCACCATCAACATCATCATCATCATCATCATCATCATCACAGGACTGGCTAAATTCTCATAAAAAGGCTATAAATCATTCAGCTTTCATCTGTTGTTATTGATGAATTGCCAATTATTTGTCATCTAATTCACTGAGAAACGATGACCCTCAGAGGCGGATCAACTTCTTTTTTTTCTCATTGGTTGATGTGACACAGGACCGCAATGATGGATTGTATCCTTAAACTGTTGTTACATGTATAATGTGCTGCTCAAGTCTGACATCTCAGTTAGTTTAGTTTGAGAATTATTATACAATAACTTTCCTAATAAGAAATTTTGATATGTGAATTAAACTGTGGCCTTGTCATCCATTAAGATGTTGCATAAAGCAAAATCAACCAATAAAAAAGATGGACAAGACAATGAAAATTCAAACCAAACTGCAAATTAAATAAAAGAAACCATAAATCAATCAGTGTCATTTTTTATTTGTATTCTCAAATTTCATATTTTTGTGATCATCACCAACTATAGAGAAGGCTCTGGTATTTTCTCATTAGGTGAATGTGAGTGTGGCTCTGTAGTTTACCTATCCTGGAGCCAGAGAGGCTTTGAGCACTGGAGCGAGGCTGTCATGTGTCAGAACCAAACTGTGGAGTAAGACAGATAGAGAGATCAACTTCCATATCGCACACTTGATCAATTCCCTCCCCCAACCCATCCATCACAGCCTTCATCGCAAGGCTTACACCAGATATTAAGGTTTGGGCTTCAGTTACCTCGATCATCAACATCAATTTTTAAGTAAGACAACTGCAGTGATAGGTGTAATATGTGATGTTCAGTCCAGTTCAAGTGGGAAAACATTTAGATAAAGAAAGTTACACTTCAGCTGTCATGCCAGCTTTTCACATTATCCTTGTACGGTTCAAGAAGTGGTGCAAGAAGTCACAACATCAAAAAATAAAAATAAAATTGCCTCAAAAATAATCAGCAATGAATTTACTTCATGGTATATTCTGCACACAAAGAAATGTGAAAATACTGAAATGATCTTGTTCTCACTGTTGCCGTATGTGATACCACATACGTATATGTGGACAAATCTGTATAAAATTAATTCCAACACATCTAGAATCTTGACTCAATTATCAATTAGAAGTTGCTTGTCGTTCAGACCGCGTGCTCCAATTCTAACTCCTGATTGGCTGTCACTAAACACATTTTGATTGGCTGTCTCTTGAGGTTAAAAAAGCAAGTCCGCCTGGAAACACTAAAAACAAGGTACATTTTCTCTACACGTCAACCTCTTACACCTTAAAATATTCACCAACGGCTCATTCTTTAAAAAAAATCCTTAAGAAATATGGATTACTATGATTAAGACTTTTACAATCACCACTACAATTTATGACATTTTATGACTGTCTTAAAGTGGACTTAATGGAACAGTAATTTGTTTTTACTTTTGTTCCACCGAATCAAATAAAATATCCTGAACTTAATTAACTGCATGACATAATATATATCTTTAAAAATGAGACTCGGTTGTATTTTACATAAATTTTACTGGCTCTCAATTGAAGTGATTCACTTTTATCATTTAAGCAAATAACTGCCAGGAATTAATTTATTTGTCGTCATGACCAGCTCAACGTGTTCATTAACTGTTATCGTAATATTTAATAGCGCCACAAGATGGCAGTAACTCATCAAAAGCACTATTCTCTCCATTTAACCTATGTGTATTATTTCAAACTATACCAGCTGCTGGAAAAGACAGAAATAAAGTATGTCATGTTATACATTGCACTTGACTGCAATGTATTTTATGTTTTACTCTTACAAGATCGTACGGTGCTTGTATATTGTTACCGTGCCAACTTTGCTCAGTAAAGTATTTGCAATATCTGTATTTTGCCATAAGAGGGCAGTGTTTTACAAAATATTGTGTTTATATACTCTTGTTCTAGATAAAAAGACATTACAGAGGCTTATAAAATCTACCAGAAAAGTGGGTCTACGTAACCTAGTCTAACCTTGTCTATGACAGGGTAAAAAAGAGTTTGGGTGGGTGATTATATAATTTATTCTTTGTGTCTTGGATCGTGAAGCCATAATAAATTGTTTAAATTTTCAACACTTATTTCTCATATCAATGTGAACACCAATGATAATATAAAGGATGGAAAACAGTAAAGGACAATGACAAATATATCATCATCATCAATTTTTCCATTAAGGGGGACTGTAAGAACACTTATGTCATCTACAACTCAAATAATGCAGTAATAATTCAGTAAAAATCACCCCACAAACATCCAGAAGGGCTATAAATAAGCTATAACAATCTCAGGTATTTCTCCAGTCTTTGAATTAAAGAACCAATTAGTTGTTAGTTTGATTTCATTTCTGCTCTGACAACTGGTAGTGCATGGTGGAAGTAAACTGTATAAATGTGAGATTTTCAACTACTATTTTGCTTTAGCTTTTCCTTATCTTTCTTGTGCTTCTTCCTTATCTTTTTCTGTTTGCAGTTGCAGTGCTTCTATTGCTTATGAATATCGATGCAGGAATTGAAGCCTACTGTTGCACATATAGTAAATGCAGCCTAACAGATCAGTGTTCTCTGTCTCTGTAGCAGCCTGGTCCCATTTCATTTGTCAGGGGGCTACTTAAGAATGAAACATGCCCATTGCCTTCTTTTTTCCTTCCCAAGGACGTATGAGCTCATTCTGCCTGGCTGTCTGCCTGGACGAGGAGGAGGAGGAGGAGGAGCCGAATGCATTCATCAGGTACATTACATCACCTCCGGCCAATCCTCTACTGTCAGACACAAGATTTCACAGCAGTGGCTATTATCTCTGTGTTCGACCGGGGCTAGGTCTTATTCCTGGGGGACAAAACAGGGTTGAGATTCTGGATTCACCCATCCAAAAATTTACTGCACTGTGTAGAACAAGGGAGATGTTTCCCACGACTTAGGGGATGTGAACTGTTCATAATATGATTTTTATGTCATACACCATTATTAATTGGTCACAAATGTTACATTTATACAAAGTACTTTAAATAACACAGAATGTTTTGTCTTAATGTGCACCCACCAATTTATTTATCGGTCTTTGAGAGGTTAAAAGTATATTTGTTTTACACTAGATTTTGGGCTGATAGGAATAAAAGTCTCATAAAGAACCAAACTGTGAACTGTCTTTTTTGGTTTGTTTTCTTTTCTTTTTGTTTTGTTTTTTAAGTTGGAGTCCTCTTGACGATACTGTATTTTCCATCAATTTAACAGAATGTATACATTTGAATAGACCTTGTCAGAACCATGTGTTATTTCTCCAACAATAAAAAGAATTCATACATACAACAGTAGAAGCTTAACGTGTCTTGTGATTCCCAAACAGATTTGTGTTATGCTGTAATGACACCTTGAAAAATCTGTTTACTTTGGGCACTATTTTTCCTTATGCACTATTTGTACTGTATATATCCACCATATTCTCTCATCTATAAGTTTTTTAGAGGCTTTTCCACGTGTTCTGTGGATCATGCTCTGTGAATCAACACGTCAATGCTTTCAAAGGGGGATGTTTTGCACGTAGAAGAGTGTCACGGCATCAAGATTAAACCAATTTCTCCTGCATTATGTGAACTGTTGTGTCTAGCTGCTTGGCTTCTTACGTGAAATTATCACTCACAATATGGTCATAAAAATATTATGTGGCCCATGGTCGGTCATTGATGCTATAGGCCGCTGCATGTACACTGATGTG
>OMNV01029388.1:5021-59161 GCA_900303265.1 Brotula barbata
TGTGGAGAATACATTATTTGTAATTCATATAAAATGTTTGGGGATTTTAGGCAATATCGGCGGTCTTTCTCCAAAGTGGTCCACGTACGGCTGATGTGCCAAACGCAATGCAAAAATTAGTATTTTAATGGACTAAAATGCATAAAATGATGGTGAGCCTCTTGGCATTGTTATTACAGACATTATTGTCACTTGTTGGTGCTTTAACTTTGATAAAGGGTTATTTCCCACTGTGATGCCAAAAGACCAGTAGTGAAGCAGGTCAGGGCCAAACTGTTCTGCTGAGTGCCCATAAAACTCACCCAGTGCCAAACTGCAGCTAATGGAAATTTTGGAAGGGTAAAGTCCTGTGAACCCTGACAACGTTTTTAGAAACCACGTCATTCATGTCCAAAGACAAGATGAGTGTCCTCAACATGCAAATTCCAGGGTTTACAGACAGAAACACAAGCTCACCCCAGATTATCAACAAAATCAAAGAGTCTTTGGAGATTAAGCGAAGCATAAAACCTCCAGTCAAACACGAGTTGTGAGGATATTTGACCTATTTTGTACCTGCCGCCTCATACAGGATCAAATACACAATGAGGCTCGTGCAGAATTACGGCATCCATTGTATGAGAACAATCATTTCGTAATAAGATTCATCGGAAGAATTCATTTCCCAACAGGACCGCATGACTAATGAGTCATCGAATTTGTGCCGCATCTGTTTGAATTCCTAGGAACAGCAAATAGGTGCTGACTCGACTCTTCCTTCGCACAAACCAAAGCCAGTGAGCAGTTTTTGGAGTCGTTCGAGAAGCAAAGAGTCAAAGTGAGCTATTACATCACAAAAGCCTCTGTTGTCCCCAGAGAGAGAACAAAACCGCCCGTGAATAATGGAAACTGTCGACAAATCAAATATGAAGACATTCATTCATCACAACAAACTTTTACAATTGATAAATGACAGCAGGAGACCACAGATTGAGCCGAAGTCTGATTCGATAACAATATTTGAGATAAAAATTAATACATAAAATCAACATATTTTGAAGAGTTTTTAACCTACATTGAAGTTGTGATATGACAATAAGGAAAAGAATTACTGTCAACAATATATATACCAGATTACCGAACGATAAATCTAATTAATATGTATTGTTACAAAAACACTTTCATTAATTGAATTTACAGTATAGTAAATATACATTCATTGCAGCATGTAAAAGACTTTTTTTTTTTTTTCGTACCTGGCAATGCATACATCAGTATATATCAGCAATAAGTGCCTCATGGCTGGTAATAGAAGCTTGCCTATTTCATCATTAGCAGATCAGCCAACAACACAGGAAACAGGTGGCTGATGTATGATCAGCAGAAAGTCCCCACATGCAGAAAAAAACCACAAAAATCCACAGGAAGTCAACTGTAAATGGTGAACATATCTGCAGTACACAGAAATTCAAAAAACTCACAGAACGTTTACACAAAAATAGATTTTGCTTGTGGAAGGCATTACGGACTGTATGCGGTAAACTGATCGCAGGAGAACGTGACGTCCGTCAACTATCAAAAGAAAATCTAAATTGTGGATCATCTTTACAGGAGGCGAACAGAGGTGCAAAGCCCAGAGTTGGTTGTGACACCTGAAGTCAGTAAAGCAGCTCATTACCGTGGTACATCATCCTTTAAAGGTTTGCGGCTCGTAGGTTTTGCTGGTGCGACGGGGGTTTCTTATTGTTTACATACTGATGTGGATTCCATGTGGTGGAAAGTCTGTTGTTCACCGGCCAGACATTCCGGCTTGGCACCAAGTTCAACAGTACCAAAATATCTACCGTTTGTTGTTGCTCTGGGTTTATGCGGTTCTTTCTCACGACCAGAAGAAACAAAGATCCCTGCAGATGAAAAGATGATGTTAAGAGGCCAAGTACAAAGGGACTTTGATGCCAGAGGATTCATTCATCACTTCCCCGCAGCAATTCATCAAATATCTACCTGCGACCCCACCAAAGCACTAATATCTGTTGTCTCATTTAAAGCAGGAAATTCTATTCAAAAGCACAATCCACGCAGAGGTTTGATGGCTTTTACTGGGTTCTCCCTCGGCTCTTAATATGACTGTCACACTGTTTTTGCCTCATTCAGAAGGTGGGGAGAGCATTTTTTATTTTTTATTTTTGCAAGTGTAGGACTTTGTTAGTTTCTCAATCTCGGGTTGTGCTGATGAAGAGAAAGCTGAGGGCACTGAGGACATGCTGGAAGGACTACGTTTCCCAACATGCCTGGCAGCACCTGGGAGCCTCCCAGAAGATGCTGATTGGAGTTCCTGTCAGGATACGCTGCTATGCGATGCAGATGAGGTGCTAAAAAATGGATGACTGGCGCTCACTGCAACACAAAATGTGCCTCAATGAAAAATGGATGTTCAGAAATGACGCGTGACTTATTGTGTGTGAACAGTGATGACATTTGATCAATTAGGTGGCAAAATAGAAGTGGAACAACCATTTAATGCTTTTGAAACCATGGAAATCAATCAAGGACACTAATCTAATTCGTTAGGATGGAGTGTTTTTACCCCACGGAGCGTCTCAGTGAACCACTGCTCTCAAACCACAGAGATACTGCTCTACATTTTCCTCCTGCCTAGCCAGTCCAACTCGTCTTTGCAGAAAATGTATCCGAAGACCATCAAATCCCAAGTCTGCCTTGTGTTTTGACTCATTAGGAGAGAGAGAGTGTGTGATATCATGTGAGATTTGTTTGTGGTTAGAAGATTAATTTGTCTCCTCTTTTGTTTTGAGTTCAGATTTGGACAACAGCGATGCCAATGAGAAACTGAAGTTCAGCATTCTTAAGAGACTCCCTGAGGTACTTTCGCCAGAGAGCGTGTGTCTGTGTGTGTGAGTGTGTGTGTGTGTCCAAACACAAGGGAGTGTAGAGGGCAGAAGAGGGGATTTTCATCTGTCGTGTTTGAGAATTATTCACTCCACAAAATAAAGCTGAAGATTTTATAAAACATCATTTGGTTGGACAGACTTGTTGGAGAGAGTCGAATGTTTTTGTAAAGTGTTTTCCATCCACGTTGCTCAAGAAATGAAGCGCTGAATTATTATGATTCCATCTATTAGTGAGTGATGGTGGGGGGGGTTGTTAGGGTTCTGATGTCTCCACTGGATTTCTCCCCAAACTTCTCCAATTAAGAGTTAAGAATTTATTTTAGGTCTCATCTCCCTCAAGCCTCCCTGAAGCCAATCACAAAGCACACATGTAACTGGCTGCTCTGTGAGTGTGTGTGCGTGTGTCTGTGTGTGTGTGTGAGTTGAGGGGGGGTAGTCAAGGTACCTGTTTCTGGAGTGTGTGTGCATTTTGTGTCTCTCCTCTCACTCTTTTGTAACTTCCATGTTTTCCCATGTGGTTAGACTATATTTTCTCCAGTAGCTCTGTATATGTGTGTGTGTGTGTGTCCACATTGTGATCAGAGGGCCGTTGAGTGTTTCGTGTGTCTGTTCTGTTTCCTCCCCGTCGGGTCTTTCTTGGGTAAGTTTGGCAGGTTGAAGAGGTTTGGCAGTTACAACACACACTCTGTCTGTGTGCATTTTACCCCCGTGAAACCCCATTAAACTTTCATAATACACGTTATTCTGATGTACACACAGGGCTCAGGTACTGTACAATATAGAAGAAGCACAGAGATAGATATGGAAGACGTAGAAATAGAGAGATCATTAGGGTAGCTCCATCTGTACGTGTGTACGTCTCCTGTGTGTTGAATGGAAGGTAACTCCTCCTATAGAATCGTCGGGCTAATTGAGCAGGTGTGTATAGAAAGAAGCCCCCTCACACTTGCAATGTATGCTGTGTGTATTTGTTTTGTGTTATTTACCGCTGCATTGTGCATTTCTCAACAATGACAAATTAGCTTCCTCTGGAATCCCTTGTCAGCAGCCGACTCCTTAGACATCGCTTTTGAATTTAATTTGGCAAAATAGAAAGGGACAGATGTATTCACACGCTCCAGGGATCATCTGCTATGGCTAACGGCTAAAACTGAGTCTATTGTCTTTGTGTATGTGTGTCTGTGTGTGTGTGTGTGTGTGTGTAGTCGATGGAGCAGAGGATCTACCAGCTGTGGGACCATCCTGTGACTTCAGCCTCCATCTCCAGAGATTATGTGAGGTCTCTGCTGGAGAAACACGACAAAAGCAAGGTAATCTATGTAAAAACGTCTGCTCGCACAGGCTCCAGAGATACCGCCACACGTTCTCTCACGGGCACACACCCTCAAAGAACTGGCGAACGCCGCTTCAACACACTTAGCCGTTTAGGCAGCATTTTGACGGTTTGCGCTTGCAGGAAGGGTATGAGTTATTGCTCTGCAAATGTTGCCCAAAAGTTCATCTGCAGCAGCAAACTTTCTCGTAAGCAGCCGGAAGGTGACTGCTTTTGAGATTTGTTGCAGATTTGTTTCGCCTGTGTGTTCCTGAAACTTCCAGGATCCACAGATGTGTGTTTTGTGTCTCTTTCTTCCACAGGGATTTGCATTCACAAGCAGAGACAAGCCAGGCTTCAGACTGGAGTTTCTGCCTCTTACCTACCTGGCAAAAATACTTTCTGATGTAGAGGAACAAGGTAGTATGTGTGTGTGTGTGTGTGTGTGTGCTGTATATCCTGATGCAGACACATTGAGTCCTTTGGAGTATTAAGCCAAAAAATGTGTATATGTGTGTGTCTCTCCTCCTCGGAGAGCCTTACATTTTCTATCGCGGAGGGATTTTGATTTAGGCCTGTATGTTCCATCCGTGTTCCAGCTCTGAACCCGTTCGAGGAGCAGGAGAACGTGGATGCCAGGTTTGTGGAGGAGACGGCTCTGAAACAGACGCTGATCCTGCTGGGCTTTGAGCAGAAATGAAGAATGGATGATCACGAGGCGCAAAGGGACGACGGATGATGAGAAAAATGTGGTTTTTTTAGAGAGAACCGTCATTGACTCTGCCCGGAGGACAACAAGACACAGACGGACGTCAAGAATGAAAATAATGTCGGATGGAAGTATGGCAGAAGGGGCTGACGTGGGGGAAGAATACAAAGCACAATGGAAGAACAGTGAGAAAATAATCTTCCTGTAGCAGCAGTTGTGCCCAAAAGTTGCGTGCACACTTCCTCTCTGTTTATGAGCGAATCCAGTTTACGAGCAGAGATGTCAGATATCGCAAACAGTATTTCTAAATCTCGTCAATCACTTTCTCCTGTGCTTCCCGTAATGCAGCAGGCCATCAACTTGATTATGTGGCGACAGAAGCCTCGCACACAAAGAGCTCTACACATCACGCTCAAACAACTTACGTTACTTAATGACGCCGATGAAAGTGGCAAAACTAAGGCCGATCCTGGGTTGTTTCAGCTAATTCAGCAGCCACAACTCAGCGTGTTTCGGCGTACTTTCACAGAACGTAGTTTTTTCATTGGTCGTACCTGTGTGCCGTGGTCACGTAGTGTCAATCCGTCCAATCCATCAGTGTTGACAGGAAGTTACCGTTACCGAAGTTACCGAATGAAATAACACTGTTAGAACACTTCCTGTTATTCTTCAGCTGTTTGGTTTTAACACTTAATTATACCTGAACCTCAAATCATAAAGTTTGAAATTGTGCTGTCATCAGATACTGAGATACCTTTTGAAGTACACTAACGAGGTGAATCCGGGTAAAAGCCATTATTTCTTATTCCAATCCCCTCATTAATGACAAAGGATACAGTATGTAGACGATGAGCTAGAGAAGGATTTACAAGCTTCCAGGACTGGGCTGTGTAAAATTGGCTGCAACTGTGTGTAATATTTTGTATATTGTGGATGTTGCTGGCAGGTGTTTGGACACATTTAGAAATGAGATAATAAATAAAGGAGGGAACAGCAGACCTGATTATAATAACTTTGAGAAACATGGTCCAAACGTAATGATTTACACAGCCTAAAACCAAACACGACAGTTCAATGGTAATAAGGATAATATGTAACTGTAATAAAGAGCAAGCATTTTGACTTTTCCGGACGGGTTTGGACAGACTCTCTGAGGTCTGGTTTGAATAACACACCCACTTGCTGCCATGACTCTTACAGTAAGAGGGGTTATTGGTGGAATTGAGTATGAGAATAACTACGCGTGTGTGATCGTAAGCTTATTTTAATGTTGTGCCATGCTTTGATCGTAGAAATGACTCGCTCACAGGATTTCATGTGTAAAAGGGATTTTGTATTGCGTTTCTGTGAAATAATTTGCATATAAAGAGATTTTCTTATCCAGATTCTAGCACATATTTCTCGCTGCTATGCTTTCCAACGAACACAGACAAGCTCTCACTACAGTAAGGCCCCTGCTTGTGCTGTTTCCATTGAATATAACCCTGAAAACTCCGAGCCAAACACGCTGTGGAGCCCTGGAATAAATGAGGGATGGATCGGAATAATCCAGGATAACCGCAGCCAAGACATTCGAGCATCAAAGGCAAAGGGGAAAGTGAGTGTGCCGATTCTGAAGAATACCTGATGTTTCTGTTTTGGACGGACTCACTTGAGTTCCTCTGAATCTTAAAATACTGACAGCACAAAACAACTGACACACACACAATGAGTCACACCCATAGAACACACACATCTTGCTACCATTCACTTCCAAACACGAGCCGCTAATCATCTCACTTATAAGAAGCATCTTATGAGTAATTCTTCCTTTAAATTTGGACAACTCCGTCATCCCCCACTCGATTTGCCTCAGTTATGCAATCAGTGTTTTTGGAGCTGGATAATAAGCACAAACTGTCAGGGGCTAAGTTGAGCTGACAGCTCTCAGGATCCGCCGGTAATGACTGATCAAACACATCACAATGAGTGGACAAGGCAAATAAGCACAAAGCACTCAAAATTAGCCATTAGGTGCACGGGTACCTAAATGGAACCTGCTGCAAGCAGCCACGGAACCATCTGTACCTCACCTCAAACACAAACATGCTCAGTGGCTGTGACGGTGACACCAAAACAATTTTTTCACTTAAGATCAGCAGATAGACATAATTCCAGTCAAGTTTCAGCTGCTGCCCGTAAGTCCCCACGTGTTAGAGCTCAGCTTCCCTGCATTGTTCTTCTCCTGCCTTGTCCTAATGCTACCTCTCTTTCACACCTGACTCCTCTGTAACATCCCTCATTATTTCTCCTCTCTCCTCTCTTTCACTGCCTCACATTTCTCACTGTATTTACATTTATTGTTTCGGGTTTTTCGGCAGCCAAATTGAAGCTTGCAAATTGATTGATCCGCACATAAAACAGGCAAAAGAATACTTAAGAAATATGTCCCTGAGAAACAAGAGGGCCTAATGACAAAGAGTAGAAGTATTGGTGAGTTCAACAAAAGTGTAAAAAGAGTGACACACAATGACACCCCCCCTCCCCCACCCAAACATTCACCTATTTACTGAAAGAACATTGTAAACAAGCTCTTGCCAGTAAATGAAAAAAAGAAAACAAAATTACAACCAGATGCAGCCTTTGCTGCCACACAGTAAACGGACACGGACACGTAACAACAAAACATCTGTGGTATGCTGCACAGTGTGCTCAGTGACATCCACAACAAGCTGAGGGTGTGTTATGTGCGAGAGCATGTTTGTGTAGAGGTCGAGAAAATGTTGATATTTCAGCAATGTTACTTTGGAAAATGTCAAAACTACATGTGGGGATGGAATGCTGCTTTTTAATGACTTGACTTTAAAAATATATCCACTGACCATTCCTGTGTCTCTGTCTAAGTCTCCAAGGATTTGAGCGCTGGTTTTCGGATGTGTCTCATGTTGGCCCCTGGTCTGGAGGGTTTGAAGGGGGCCAGGGCCCCGTAGGGCTTAGGCAGCGGCAGAAGGCCTGTCTGTGGGATGTACGCATTCGGACGAGCTTCCACCGTCGTGTACGCTCCATTGGGCAAGAGGCTCCGCTCCTCCTCCTCAGCCAGCTAAACAGACACACACACACACACACACACACACACACGCAACAGATCTGTTTTAATATTTGATGTAAGATTGCTTGACTTTGGAAAATAGTTTATTTAGAATTTAATTATGTAAATAGAACAATTAAAATCTGTTCTAAATTTTTATTTTACATCTCAAAACAAATGTAAGGACAAGAATGAACAGCTGAGCTCACTGGACTCAAAATTGTAAGAATGATTGAAGTTTGATCTGTGAATCTTTTCCTTTTTTAGATTCAAGTAATGTTGAGTTTATGGAAATATTTATAATCAATCTGTACGATGTCACTAATACAATGTGAACACCTGACCATGACTAAAATCATATAAAAACATGTCCGGGCGTCATTAGTTTTCATCCATTCATTCATGTATTTTTAATTTTTAAAAAAATATTCCAACGTTTGACTAAATTAATATATTTCTGGTTTAAAATGGGATACTTCACTAAAAACCATAGGCTAATTTAGTCATTAAATTATTGAGTAAATTGAATAAATATATAATGACTAAAACCAACCTTGTTTAAAGGAAGAACTGAGCATATGAATAATGTATACGTGCAGATTAACAGTAACCATGCTCTGCCGGTTACTGGATTATTTTGCTAAAAGCTGGACTGTTTAAAATGCGGCTGGTAAAATTCATGTTCTGTGGCAGGTAAACAAGGTTGTATCTCCACTGAAACACGCATGGCTTGTACAGTTTAGTACAGCAGCTGACAAATTTGATGTGCACACAGTGTTACTGACTGAACATTTACAACCATGAAGCAGCACTGCGGAGATTTATAAAAATAACATCAGGCTTCCGGGGGCATCATCTCAATGCACCGCTACAGTGATCTCCTTGACTTTCACCCAATAACAGCATGTGAACGAACTGTGCACAAATCTGACTTCAACTTCAAAGAGATGGTGAGCTGCTCATGCATATAAACACTTTATCTCCTGGCATGTGATCAGAGCATCATGCGCAAAACAAGAAATAACAGTGGTAAAGGCAAAAACAGGAACCCAGAAGGATTAAAGGGAAAACGTATCCCTCCCATTCACTCTAAGTTTAGAATTTCCTGATCAGCAGCTACATTTTAAGAGGTGAGGTAAATTGTTAGACCAGTGACGTTCCCAAACTGAACTGGTCCTGCAAGAAGCAGCATCAGAGACTAATTCCTGCCTGAGTCCAGTCATGTTGACTGAGTTGTCCACTTCTGGGCTTGCATGGAACGCTGTGCTGTCATTTGGGACGGAGGCTCTAGGATGGCATAAATCTGAGTGAGAGATTCAAACAGACTCCCAAAGACCTCATCCCTCGATGTGTGTCTATATAGTGTCAGTTCACCTCTCTTTCTCCTGTTTGTCAGCCTGTGCAGGTCCTTTTGTCCCTCAGCAGCTTCATCGATCCCTGCCTGGTGGTATATGAGTGTGTGTGTGTGTGTGTGTGCCTGTTCCTCTTCTTTTCTTGTCTTATTCATTCGCTCGTCTTCACTTGCCCCTCAGCACCTTAATCAATTCCTGACCAGCGATCTTTGTCTGAGTGCGTGCGTGTCTTCACCCTCTCTCTCTCCTCTCTGTCCCTCTGTCTCCTCTTCTTGTCCCGCAGCATTTTCCTCCACTCCTCTTCCATCTCAGGGCACGGCGGCAGGCCTTCCTCCAGTCGCCGCTGGCACATGTCCATCTGGAACACAGAGGCAGACCAACAGACGTTCACTTTATATTCCTATCACTCCGCTCACTCTTCACTCTCCCGGCTCCATTCTATTAATAGTGGGCTTCAAAACAGATGGTCATATTTGTGACAGAATTTGGTCCAAGTTATGCCTCTACATGTTCAACTGTGTGTCTGTGGCATACTGTGGATGTACATCAGCTACAGGGGTTCGTCACACACCTGCAACATTCAGGAGGGGTGAGGGAAACTGACTCTTTTTGTGCTTTTATTCTTCCGAGATGGAGAAGCTCTGATGACCTTTCTTAAAGTCAAGCGTTTTCCTCAGCACATTTGATTTGTCATTTAATGTAATATTTACTTTTACTCTGCAACATTTATGCCGGCAGGTACACCAACACTAGATGTGGCACATGTCAGCAGTGGATAATGAAGATGTTAACATTTTCAGTTGTCTCTTGAGCCACAGTCCACTGTGCTCTATCTCTTAATACAGGTATCAGATGCAGGCCACTTAAAAAGGAGATCATTTGTTGTTATTGATTGACTATCATCTTCCCATCCCATCGGAACAGAAATGAAATAAAAATCTCTGTGTCAATGCACTGCGATCAATTTATGTATGAACATAAACAGCCAGCTGAGTCTTCATCCTCAAATGAACAGGAAGCCACGGTGAGCGGCAGAATTTTATGTTTAAAACCATGATGCGTGGAAGTGAATAAATCAGTCCATTTTGTTTACGCCCAAATTGTGCAGGCTAGTTTGCACAAAAGCAAACTCTTGTCACTGAGGACACTTTAACTTGCCAAAAACAGGTGTAACTAATGACAGTAATTACAGCTGCAGCCTACGTGCCATCATTAGCGTCATTAGTAACACCTGTGCATCCTCTGCTCACTCTGCGATAACTATTGGTATTAAATATATAAAAGACAAACATAATGGCTCCGCTTTGCCGTTAACAATGAGATAGTAATCGGTTTTATGAGTAACATAGAGTTGATAAAATAAAATATAACCATAGGTCCTGGCCTCAGAAAAAACACAATTCATTTACTGTTAAATGAACCTTGAGTCAAAGATTAAAGTTGAGAGCGAAGCACATTATCATTTAAGCTTCTGACTACTGGCTGAAATGTAATGAATGCTTACTGCAGTACCTGTGGTGGATGTGAATGTTAAGCATGTGTGGTGCAAAATATTAATCTAAAACCACTGATGCTTTTGGTTAGATGGATATATTTTGTGTTTTACTTTTTCCCATCAAATTTCCATATTGGTTGTCTTGGTGGAGTGTGACAGGAATGACGGGAAAGATGCAACCACGATCACCGGTTGTCTCTAAATCACATTGTGAGTGTGTGGTAAGCCCTAAGACCTCACAAAGACAGCGAGACAACTCTAACCTGGAAGTCTTTGTCCTTGATCTCTTGTTGGAGAGACAAAGTAACAGCTTGCTTCATGGAAAGCTCTGCAGAAACTGACATCATACGGAGGCTGGTGTCCATTATTTGAGATCGGAGCTCATTTACCTGGAGACAGAAGATGCACACACACACACACACACAGACACACACATGCTTACGATGACAAATATTATGAGGACATACAGTTAACAGTCATATGACAGCAACTGGAAAACAGCCGCGTTGTGTCTGATTTTATGATGCAATTTCATCTTACACTTTTGATTTGTACTGAATGTATTGTGCGACATGGAGGATCGAAAGATCAATCTCACTCGCGTCCGATCACTCGGTGATCACCCTACACTGTCCTAAGTTAGGATTTTGTTTGATATACCTTGAAACATCATACGCCGCTAAAACTCTAGTTTGATTTTATTTAGAGCTCTCTTCATGCAATACGAGAATACAACGTGATGTAATAAAATATTATCTAGTTCTACAGTTCAAATTTACTTCCAATGTAGCTTTGCCACTGATTGTAAAAAGCTATATGAAGGCATAAATCAATCCAGTTATCTATATAAAAATCGATCTTCCTCAGCCTGCTTACAGCTTGTGTCCCTTTTATATCTCTGAATATGGCTTTCATCGCATTACAAATCAAGTTCATCATCAATAATGTTCTCATGCTTACGCAAATTAGATTTTGTGTAATAAACATTATTCTACTGGCTTTTGTTGAGGTTATTTATGGATAGTGCAAAGTTGTATACAAAGTGTGTGAGACAGACAGAGAATAAAAAAATCAGACCAAGTCAAGGACACAGAAAGGGAATAAGAATAAGACAAAACTGTAATGCTTGAAATCCATGATGCCCACTCTGCACCCTCACATGTAGACCATATGCTCTTCAAATATGTCAGTACACTTGATTGTGTGTGTGTGTGTGTACAAGAGAAAGAAAAAGAAGTAGAATTTATTGTAAATAAACAGAAGAATGGGAATGCAGTCATATGCATGTGTCTTTATTGTTAGATCTTGGTGACTTGAAGCTCTTTTCTGTGGTGTGTGTGTGTGTGTGTGTGTGTGTGTGTGCGCACATGTGTGTGACTACAGCTTACTCTCTACCTTCTTAGCTAGTGACAGTCTGTCTTGTTGGCAGTTGTCGAGTTGGTCTTGAAGTGGTTTGGAAAGCCGGGTCACCTGATCCAGGAGAAGTTCTTTTTCGAGAAACTGCCTCTCTCGCTCCACTAGATGCATCTCGAGCTGGATATGAATACATACACACTTAAAGTCACTCATAACGGACACAACGAAGGGCCTTGCAAATCTTTCTTTCAAGATTATGTTGACAAACTGTTGCAGTTAGACATCACATAGGGGGTTAGATTACAAAAGTAAACACAAAAACTGTATTTGTCTTCTGTACCTGCTCAATCTTCTTGAGCAGTTCTACACTTGAGGGATCTGTGCCTTTTAGCTCCTTGTAACTCGCCGTCCTATTCAGGCCTTCGAGAGTCTTGTCCTTAGCTTCTGACAACTGAAGAGAGAGAGAGATATGAGGATATGAGAAGAATCAACAGAAAAAACATACACTCCAGAATTAGTCTGTCAGAGGTTAAGTACCTTCCCCCTACGGACATTTAAGGACGATTTAAAAACGCTTAAAACATTTCTCTGTTAAATGTAGTTCCCATATGGAAGCTATTTGCTGCTAGGCGACAAGTCACTGCTGAAGTGTGATAAGAGAAACCAAAATTTAAGAACACCACAGGACCCCTCTGAGGGACTGAGTTTTATTTTCTGACACCCCTCAAGACAGTTGAAACAGAAGGGGACGTTGGGATTAAGAAGAAAGTACAAAGAAGATGAGATAAAACTGGAGAGACACAAAAGGGAGACAGGGGGACAAGAGAAAGGCAGTAAAACTGCATGAGGGGATGGGAAACGGGAGAAACAAGCTTTAAGCTAACACTCTTATCTGAATACTGCTGTTTGAGTGAATGTGTATGGTCATTCTGTGTGTGTATTCTGTATCTTAACTCAATTTTAAAAGGATACTTAGCTATGACTGGATCTGTCGTACAGTGACAATAGCAGTAACTGAAGCAGGGAATCTTTCACTCGTACTAATACTAGTAATACTGTATTAATACTACAGTTTCTCCAATTATGAGGTGGCTTTGCTGTCCTGTAGGCCACTAAAAGACCAGAAAAGCACCGAACCACGCGGTAATACAACATTTCAGCTTCATTACTGAACACGACATGGGCTCATAGCTTTACCAGGACTTCAGAGAAAAAGCGGATGCTCCTAAAACATTTAATGTAGATTTGATCTAGATTATGGAGACAAAAACAGATAAAAGGCAGTCAAGACGAAGGAAATGAGCGATTATTAATAACTCAGCCGCAAAGTTAATGCAATTGCCCAATGGTCCTATTTCAGTAAAATAAAGACAGCCAATATAAGAAATATATGAACCTAAGATGTTTAAGGAGGCATGACAGCGACCATAAAATAGAAAAAAAGTGGAAAATAGAGAGACAGCAAAACATTAAATGATAGAGTAGAGAGAAAACAGAGGAATTGGGGAGAAAGACTGCGTACCAGATACCTGGGGAGATTGGAGATGGTTAGAAAATACAAAAAGGTGAGGAGCAAACTTACAGAACAGCAAGTTCTCTTCATTAAACCATGTAGCGCATCTGTATGTACGTACATGCTGCTGTATATACTCTGTGCCAACGTGACGTGAGTATGTAAAGACAGCATAAAACAAAGTGAATGCATGGACTAAGATGAAGTAAGACAGATTTATGCATGCAAGCTGTTCAAAAGTGAAAGTCGTATGAGTTTAAACGTAACAGTATAACTGTCATGATTATCCAACGTTTTTTATAAGCTTAAGATGAACAATGTGTTGAGATCTAGCAAAGACTGCGTGAAAAACAAAGAGAGAAGAGCAAAGTGCAGGCATTCCGATATACTGAAGTAAAAAAGGCAGCAGCATGGCCAAGGCAGATGGGAAGTGAAATCAGATGAGAGGTGAGATGAGAACATTAGAGAGAAACTCACATTCCGAGAAAAGGGAACCCTGAGCACTAAGTGTAACTTACTGTGACTAAGTTTTCTGATGTATTCACAGATTCAAAGATTTCCAACCACATGACTGAATGAAAGCAGTCAACTTCACATTGTAGAGAAAAAAACACAACAACCATTCTGATTCATCAGAGAAGCATTTTTGGTATGGAGTGAAGAGTTACGATGCTGCCAAACTGTCTGAATTAATTTTAAGCCCTAAAATGAAGCTGAACTTTCCCAGATGACTTCAGAATCTGCAAACTTTTTTGATTCTGATTGATTTGTGTTCTCCCCTCCAATGTAACCCCCCCTGAGCCGTTTAAACACAGCTAGCGTGATCGATGAGATATAGCACATCTCTGTCAGTGTCCTTCTCCTCCGCTCCTCTGCTCTTCAATCAATCTTTTTTCTGTTGTGCCCTCGTTCTTAACATTTTTTTACCCTTCTCCTGCCTCTGATGTCTGTCTTGCCCTTTGTGTTCATCTGTCTCTGTGCTGGCGTCTCACTCTGTTCTGATCGCCTGCATCTCTTTTTACTTTATCGGCTTCTTTGACAGTCACAAAGAATAACTTATTTCACAGCTCATGAATGATTTAAATCATGTACATATGACAGCATCTGTGCAGAATACGAGTTGCATATCAAATCTAGATCGGGTAACATCAACAATAATGAGTTGTTTATATTGCGGTTGTTCAAAATTATCTTGCAAAGTGTCACAGAATCAAAAGATGAGTAAACTAAAACGGCAGTAAATTATAGAGAAAACATAATTATAATGAGGTTGACTAAGGTTAATTACCACAGCACATGAATATATCTGAAGCTGAAGAATTTAAAATTTCATCAAAACAATCGGTGGTGGCTTACCAGATGAGGTGCTACTCCTTAAACCAATCATATCATATCATATCAAGAATAGACTATTTCAGTTAGCTGATTTATGATGGTGATGTCAAACAAAGTTAATATGGCTCTGGAAAGTGAAGGCCCTGTTTAGCTTCAAGTGGATTTGTGGGAACCGCAAAGGGACAGAAGTCATGGACAAAGTATAAAACATAAGCACTTTCACCTTGCACAGCTCTGCTCTGCTAGGATTAGCGTAGCGAGAAATAAAAACACAAACGATCAAGCCGATAAAGCACAATGCAAGAAAATGCAATAGGCATACTAAATGAATGTGGAAATGTCGAGGGATATAAATAATCTCATGGTAAATCCCCAGGCTGGATATTCTAAATGCTACGAGCCATGATGGTAAAAACATAATAATCTTTATTCCTTCGTAACAATGCAGGAGTATTTATTTGGCTCCAGCCTGAGGAGCTCAAACTACAATGAGCCTAATAAAGAAGATAAGGACCAGGCCATGTAAATCACTGAATAATCAATCCATCGAAAACTGTAAAATCAATTACAACACAATCAAGGAAGTGCTGAGGAAATATTGTCTTGTATTTTACTGTTTCATTTCTAGTCAGTCTAAATTTGTACTAACTGTCACAGTCTGTGGTCTAAAATCTCAGAAGCACTGGAACAGTGCGTACTTTTTCCGTTTTCCGCTGCTCTTTTCCCCGAGGGATTTTCAATTTATGTAAAAAAATAAGTTGTGTGGCTCACATAGGCCTAAAAACTTATTATTCTTTTACATAAATAAAAACATTTACATCTGAATGGTGAATTTCGAAGCTGTATCCTAACTTATTTGAACATTGTTGCTTACTTTGGTAGCAGGAAATCTGTAAAAAAAAAAAAAAAATCAAATGACATCATGTGCAGCGGAGACAAGGTTCAAAGGCTTCACAAACAGAGATTCATAAAAGACCTAATATGTCCAGCATGCTTGCTTGTGTGTGTGTGTGTGTGTGTGTGTGTGTGTGTGTGTGTAGCCTTATTTGCTGTGCCTGTCAGCATCTCTTACAGTCACAGCGGCCTACTACAGATAGCCTTTTATTATATTAGTTGCTCTGACATGCACATACTATTGAGACATGATTTGCGGTAGGTCTTGTTGTGGTAATAAGTTCCAGCACTGTATGTGATATATGTGGTGTACGTGTTGCCGTATAGTAATTGGAGTACATTCAGATCTCTTTGAGCGGACATTGTACAGATTCTATCGTGTCTGCTTTTGTGTCAGCACCTGCGTGTGTGTGCTCTGTCTGAGATGTCGACGTGCTGGTATTTCATAAACAAGTGGTGAATTCAGAATCCTACACCAACCTCTGTTTGTGTTGCAGCAATTAAAATTCCTCGCCACAAATGAAAGCCTTAGAGTATATTGAACTTCAATAGTCTCACAGATGGCCTGATCTATCTTTGTCAAAATTTCCCATCAAAGGGAGGGGGGGCAATCTGCAATGAACAGATAAACTGGTCACAGATGAATACAAATACACAATATATATGATAAATCGACAGCAAGGGAGTTGCATAGAGATTGAATTCGCATAGAGAATAAATTCACACTTAAATGAATTTAGCTGGCGAGCCTTCAACAATGAGAGACACTCCATTCACCTTATGTACCCACACAGGGGACCTACGTGGGAGGCAGTATACAGCAAAAATGGCAAATTAGCAGATTATTTGTTTATTGTGCTTATTTGCACAGAGAGGAGAATCAGAAATGAAGAGTGAGTGATTGGTTAGAAGGATGTTTGGACAGATGGATGATGGACATTATGTTGAGCAAGCAAAAAAAGTAGGAAGGATGGGAGGAAGGAGAGAAGGAAAAGAAACGGAAAGAAAAGAAAAGCACCACATGTAAGGTCAGACAGAAAGGGGAAAGAACAGAGAAAAGAGATCAAATAAATATGGAGAAAAAGGAAGAAATGATGAAAGGGATTGTTTGTCATTTCCATGGAGTTGCTCCAGAGGAATACAACCTAAGAATGAAATCAGAAGAAAATTAACAGATGGCTTAAAAAAAAAGACTACAGTCAAAAGTGGAGAAAAAATAGAGAGAGTACAGAAGAAACTATATGAACAGCAGATGAAAATCAGAAGGAGTAAACAAGGCGTTTTTCGTGGAGCACATGATGACATCTGCTCCAACAATACGGTCATCCAAGGGACTACGAGTCTCAGATGAGAAAGGCTCGGTCCAGAAGCCAGTCAAAACCAGTCACACAGATTCAGACCAGGAACACACCCAGTCCCACAACACGTTCATTGGCAGGGAGAGTTATTGTTTGTGTGTGTGACTGTGCTCAATACTTCTCTCACCACTCTCAACTTTCTAAGTGTCTTTTGCTCCTGGTGTATTGCAAAGTTGCTTGAACATGTGTGTGTAAACATGTATTTAACGTGGCCACAGGAATCTGTTTTTTCAAACTTTTTCCATGCAATGTTGTGCTTGTACAGGTTTATCTCTCTTGGCTTGTAACCCTCTCTCCAACCCCTCTTTTTTGTACAATTAGAAAACACTCAGTTCATATAAACAGAACTGACATTCATCTCTGAAAACAAAATTACAGATAAGCAATCCAAAATATGACAGAAAGCTCAACAATTTACTTTGTTGTTTTAAGGCCTTGGTGGTCCAGCATTGGCGCATTCTTGCTGTTGTTTTGGCATTGAATCAAATTTTTTTTTAAAGTAGACAAATGAAGAAAAACAACTCATTAAGCAGAAGATTGCGAAAGCAAAGGGCTTTTTTTGTTTTTGTTTTAGCACCAAGTCATCATTCCCTCTAAAATGGATTTAAGGGGGTCAGTCAAAACCATCAAAGCTCCTGCTTACTTTATGTTTGCTCACACTTTATTAATATGGATGTAATACACGGTTAACACGCAGCATTTTCTGAGGCAGTTTGGTTAGAGAGCAGAAATGAAGACGGTAGAGAGTTTTAGGAATGCAGAACATGTTTTATGTGTGTGTTTGTGTGCGTATGTATAGGTGCGCACTGAAGCCAACAGGCTTAAAAAATGATCTGGGACCAGGAATTTATCTCATAATTTATATTCTTTGGCAACAGGGACACCAATGTTTTGTAACTGTGTGTCCTCTCAGGATTATTCTGTATGGAAAATTACTTCAATCACAGGTAGCTTGAGTCATTTAAATTACATGAATGAGCTACACATTCAGGAATTTCACTGATGCTCCTAAGGTACTCCTAAGGTTGTTTTTTTTTTACAGATCATACCAGGGCATTATTGGCTGAAAATTCATGCAAACATTCCTGTCAAGCACAAAGCAAAACATCTGTGTCTGGATGTGCGTGGATCCATGCTCACCTCTATCTGCAGCACGGTGATCTCTTCCTCCAGCTTCTTCTTGAGTGGCAACTCCCTCTTCCGCAAGTCTATCTGTCTCTTTTCCTCGATCACGGCAAACTGCAAGTCTCGTTTTTCCTTCTCTAGGATCTCTAGTGCCATGTTGCCCTTGGCGATGGTAGCTTCCTGGATATTCACCTTTTCATAATAGTTGAACAACACCTCCTCCAATTCCAGGAGTTGAATGCCACTGTATGAGAGGAAGGCAGAGGGAACACCCATCAAGGCATATATAGTTAAATATAATAGTTTTGTATTGTGAGAGTTCAATGTGGCTAGAAGCACAAAATGTTTCCACACAGAGAGTTACGGCGTTGTACAGATGCCTCATGGTTTTTGTTAACTTCCAGCAGTGTCTGCTCCTGGAGGTCTATCGTGTGTGTGAGTTTGACCAACTCCATTTTGTAGTTTTCACACTCCTCATCGACTTGACGTTGCTTCCAGGTGACCTTGATAAGAAAAAAACCTTTTGATATTATTGATATTTTGGAAGTTGGTGGGTTGTTTCTGTTCAAAAGGAAGGGTCAGATCGAACAAACCTTGGATATGTCATTGCGTAGTTTGTCCCTCATTTTGCAACTATGGCTGAGTTTCATATGAGTCTTTGTGAGCGATCTGGAATAAAGACACCCATCACCCACACATATACATTACATACAATATTACACACAAAACCAAAGATGTGGAAAGTTCCCAAAACATCACAGATCAATTTCTTCTTGGCACAATAACAGTGTTTTTAATTCCTGCAGACAGTCTAATTTGTTAATCTGTGTTTAGGTGCTTAGTTCAATATACAATATAATTCAATCCATTACAACAACACCCCAGCCTTAGGAATTAGCATCAAGATGGACCAACATGTTTCTCTCAGTCATAAATAATTGAACAATCTCACCCTCACCAAGGCAGTATTTTAAGGGTATTGGATTGCACTAGACTAGAAAGTGTTGCTTTCTCTCCCCCGTGCATCTAAGTAAAGTCAGAACAAAGATCAGCAATTCTCCATTTCATTTTTATAATCCACACTTCCCAATAAATGGCTGGCTAATCAAGTGTAGTCATGGTTCTACGGTGTCAATTAAGCCTACAGGGCAAATTAGGAGGTGAAGCTGGCTCCGTGCATTATTACTCACAATCGTTATTTGTGTCTTCACAAAGGGGCTATTGTAGGTATATGAGAGATGGAAAATTTATTTACTATCTTTGAAATAATATTTCTATATAATTTGTTTTGGTATTCTTTATACAGATAATGTATTTGAAGACACAAACAAAGATTAGCCAAACTGGATTAAAATGGCCGACTTAAATATATGCATGTCAAAAGAGCAGAACAACTATAAAGGGATGATAAATTTTTCATGTGTGTTTTGAATTTTTTTTTTGCCTGAGCCTTCCCAATAGTTTGGTGCATGGTTTGAAGTGTTCTGTATTAGAATGATTACCTAATTTACATATATAAACAACCGTTCTCTCACAAAACTCAAGTACATACCTGTCCTTGTTAATGGCAATGGAACGTTGGATCTCATTCTCGTTTTCCAAGACCTTAATCTGCTCCATCAACTCTGTGATTGCTTGTGAGGCCATCTGATTCAAGCTGACATATTTATTCTTCTCTTCCATAATCATATCACACACTTTCCTACATTGTAATATCCTGAGAGAAAAAACACGCTGATCAGCATATCGCTTATTCTTGGGGATATTAATGGTTATATACATGCGAACAGTATATACATTGTTATCAGGATGCACCATCAGTGTACCATTTCCATAGAAACGATATTGACATTAATAATCAAATATTAAATTATCCTTCTGCTCTCTCATTGAGCTGTAGTGACCGCAGTAAATGCTTGGCTGGATGCAATAACAAGGGCCGACTCAATGCCAAGCACAGCCAAAGCACAGTGGAATCTGTGCCTGACTAGAACAGCATTCAGCCTTGGATGAACAATGCCCTTGCCTTGCAGACACTGACTACACATGGATGCACACCTGGGACACCAAAGCCCAGATGAATCTGACTACAAAATGCATAATCCAACCTCAGTGGACATGGACAGCAGATGGAGCATTACTGGACCTTGGCTGTGCTCTGTTGTGACCTGAGTGAATGCACTGTGAGTTCACGTTTCTACATGTCTAAGCATTTATGATTACAAGAAATTAGGTCATAGTCTAAATCTTAAAAAACTAAGAATCTGCTATCATCAGCAAATCAACTGTGGAGCAGTATATGCGATGCATCATGGTATGGTGCAATTTGGGATATGGAATGAATCTGTAATGAATTTCAATTATAGACTGCTGACAGTTTATTTGCTTGTCTCAAATCCCATAATCACGAAAAGAAAAGTGAGTGAGAGAGAAAAGATAAAATAATAATTCAGTGACACCTGTGCTGCAGCATTGCACTGAGCTTCTTGTGCTCCATGATAGCCAGTCCTTTTCCTCGCAGTTCCAACTGGATTTGCCGCTTCATTTGCTGTGGAGACATTTACACAGGTAAAAATACACTAACATCACCTCTGTGTGCCGGTGTGTATGTGTGTTTGTGACTCCTTTCATGAATCCGTGTCTACATCTATGAAAGTAATGTTTACTTTTTGTCCTCTTGTACTCTTTTTACATGCTCCACTGATTACTGAATAAATCTGATTAAATGTGTCTTTGCCCTTGTTGAATATTTCAGTGTGTGTGTGTTGTACCTCAGCTCGAAGCAGTTCACGGTGTTTCTGGCCTCTCTCCTCAGCTTTGATCTTCGTCAGACACCTAAGGTTATGGAGTTCTTCTCGGAGACGGTTCGACTCCCTCAGCAGCTCCTGAATTGTCCAGTCTTGCTGGGTCTTCTTTGCCGCCTGCTCTGCTACTGATTGCTAGGTCAGGACAGATTTAGGAGTCTTGAAAAAAAACCTCATGACACTAATTTGACTGCTGCTCAAATGATATTGACAGGACAGTGCAGCCGCAGTGTGCACTACAACCCCTAATGTGAGGTGGATAGATCGAACTATCCAAACTATCCACTGCAAACTGCAAGATTTACTTAATTTCCCCAAGGGGATCATTAAAGTTTCATCTAGCCAAATTATACGATCACGATCTGTAGGTGGAGAAAAATCTGTAACAAGCGCCGGACTAAACTCAGAAAGCGAACCGCCAAACTCATTTTGAACTTCACAAAGGGGCAGGTAGTAGCTGGTATTAGCCCCTAGAGCTAGCGTGTAAACTCTTTTGTATAGTAAAGTTTATATGCATCTCTTACACACACCTACCTGTTTTTCAAAGCTGACTTTAAGAGCTTCCACCTCTTTCTCAAGCTCTGTCCTCTTCTGAACAATGGCATCTGCTTTTGGAACAGCTTCTATCTGTTAAGTCAAGTAAGATATTAAAATCAAATACACAATGACACCTATCATAGTAATTTTAAAAGGCCTGAATTATATTTTAATCCACTGTACTTGCGCAGTAAGTATTTATAATATAATTAATAATGACACAATAACACAACTTTTGTTTCTTCTACAAGAATGATGTTAGAAACCCTCTCTATTTCCTGCAGTTATTATATCAGTTATAAATCAGTCCTTGCTGTAAAATGTGTTATTATGGTGATTTGTTTCCCTAATTGTAGTCTATTAGGCCCATAAACTGCAAGAGGACAAACCATAGAGGGCCTCGTACAAAGATTATAAAACTTCAAATCAAATTCACGCAATGCATATTCAATCCAACATTAAACATTGATTGTGAAATAATTAATACTATATATCAAACTCTACCAAAAGACTGTTACATTTGGTGACACTGAAACTGTTCATTGAGACTAATAAAATGAATTCCTCCAGGCAGGGGGATTGCCTCTCTGCAGGGTTGGCCAGGTCCTCTGTTCAGGGGTTGAGCAACACTGCACTGTCACATAAAATAAAAAACTAGCTCCCAGAAATAAAATAAAACTAAATCAACAGAATGAAGGGTTTTAAAATGGATTTTATCTTAGCTCCACAGTAATACATACCATCAATACTTAAGGTAAGTATTAGCCCTCATGCAGTGTAAAGTTTACATGTGTAAATATTAAAGCCATCAATCCTGCGCTAGCTGGGGCATTTTTGTAGTAAAGGCATTGACTGAATCCAATCACATCTAATTAGCCTTTGCATTGAGTAATGAGTCATGAGCGTCACTAGAATTGTCACATAAATGGAAATGGATGAGTCATACTGGCGAATGGCTTTGTTTTCAGCAGTTCCATAATACATGAATTCCCAGGAGTGTGATAACAACTTCCTGTCATATTTTGTGAGATATGCTGACACATTTCCAAACACTTTTCCACTACCTCTGTGCCTTTTTTCTTAAAAATTAGAAGAAGACTTTGAACACAACAAACTACAGCTTACCTGCGCTTGTAGTCCATTGTAGATTGACTGTGTGTTTTCTAGCTGCTCAGTTGCTAATGTCAGTGCATGTTCCATCCTCTTGAGGGCTTGCATCTGCCTGTGGAGAGACGTTATATATTATCTCCATTATACCCTCTACCCTCAAATCCTCGTCCTAATGTAATTTAAGACAATTCTATGTCGATTCACATGGGTTTGCTGAAGGTTGGTATTAGTTTAATGGACATTGTAAAAATTTTGCTCTACTTTAATAGGCTATTATCTAACATCTGAAACAGCTTTTTTGACCTACAATTGATATTACGATTCAGCAATCTCCCAAAAAGAAAGAAATTATAGCTAAAAATGTTTAGGTTATTAAAGTTTAATCAGTGGAGTGAAATAATTAGATTGAAGACACAGTTCCAACTGCAGTTACACACATCTTGCTACATGTATGACTGAGAGGATAGTCATTTGTGTGAGTATCTGTGTACGTGGGTGTGTGTATGTGTGCATGTGTGTATCATACCTATTTTTCTCCCTGAGTTGCACACTCTGGCTTTCATACAGGTGCTTCCTGTCACACATGATGTTTTGCAACTTCATTTCCAGGATACCTCTGGTGAGGAAAGAAACATAATAAAACCCCAATAATGTGAATGCAAACATGCGTCACTTCAGTTTAACTGACATATTTTTTTCTCACACGACCATGCCACTTTAGAGGACAGCAAAGGAAATAAGCCTTGGGGCTTTATTGCTTTTATTATCCTCTGTGATGTTTAACGTAGGTAATGACTGCACTGCTGTATTATGTGTTGTTTAAATCATCAAATTCATTCATTTACAGTGTGAATTTGAATTGGCTGTGACTACTGAAGGAATTGATACCTGTTCCCTGTGAGTACAGACTCCTCCTCCCTGTTAATCTCTTGTTCCTTGAGCAGTTGTCTGCACTCTGCCTTACTGGTCTCTAGTTGATGCCTGTGACCCTCCAGTTCCTTCATCACCTCATTCCTCTTTAACTTGAAAGAGTGATTACGCTCATCCAGAACCGTCACTTGCTGTTCCATTGCTGAGGTCTCCTCATTTAGTGCTGCTATCTTCTTTATTGCATCTCTGTGTGTGTATGTGTGTGTTAAAGGGGCAAAGAGGAGACAGATGGTGAAATTAAGACTCATGCAGAACAAGAATAAAACCACTAAAGCAGGAGAATCCCATGTACTTGTCTTATTAAATAACATCATGTGCATCCATCTTTTACATACACCCATAAGTATCCCTCCAATTTGTGAATTACAAATTGAGTCATAGCTCAGAGAGACAGCTCTGCAGAACGACCTGCAACAAAGTATCACTTTACAATAAATAATGAATAATATAATAATAAAAGAGGCTGCAAGTGGAACTATGATGAAAAGGCTTTTCACTACTATTGCACGTATATATCAACAATGCCTTATACATAAGGTCATCATTCTTATCAAATTAGAGTTAATAATATATTAAATCTCACATACAATTTGACAGTTATAACAAATTCAGCAACAAAAACCCTTGTTGCTGTGCAGAGATTCTGTATTCGGCCATCATTAGTCATGGTTACGTCACTGACCTGTTTCTGTGGTCCTCTGTGAATGTTTACTCAGGGCATAAAGAATGAGTAGAACACACTATTTCCATAATAATGGGTCAATCCAATTTGAAGGGATGTATATGAGGATTTTAGACACAGGGAGAGAACCCAATTTGAAAGTGGTTTCATTTTCATTTCTCTAGTGTGTTCTGCTAGTCGTTGTCGCCTCACTGGACTGGTTCAGTCATGGTTCACTTGACTTCCAGCCTCGTCTCTAATAAAGATTGTTGAGGATTAACCACACTTACTCCCTCTGAAGGCTTATCCTTTGGGTCTCCTTCAAAAGCTGGCCAGGTACCATGATTAGCTGGGCTTTCTGAGCCTTGTAAAACATAAACACATGAGTAAGTCAGCAAGCAGGTGATTAGTTGTGTTATCTATGGTTTATTGTAAATTATTCACACACTCACACACATGCTCTCACAAACTGACCTGTTTAAGCTCTATGATGTGCGTCTTGTTCTCCAGTTCTTTCTGCTCTTTTAGTATCTGTTTTTCATGGCTTTCCACATCCTCCATTAGACTTCTGTGCACGGCGAAGGAAAAATACAATGTTAGTGCAAGATGCACACGTGCATACCTTAATGCAAGTCGAGGATACAAATCATTTATCAACGGAAAAGAAATTGATTAACTATCCAACTTCAGCTGCAGCACTTTTTATTTAACAGCCTGTTGAATCAATCGGAAAGATAAAAAAACAAAGCACGGTTGTGAAGAGAGAGAAGTAGAAAAACCAAAAGCAGCAGTTGTGACAGTAGCTAGTGAAGAATAAGTACACAGTCATTCATCAGCACCTGGTTCAGCATCAATACTCAAGAGAACTAATGTAATTAAAAGCATGACAGGAATTTGTTGTCATTAAAAGATACTCTCAAGGGCACGATTGCTCTCGTAAAGCTGTAAGCAATGCCTGGGAACTGTTGGAAAATACCTTTAAGAATGAGAAAGCTGATAGATCAGTGTGAATTTTTCTGCCACAACAATTTTTAAAAATGTCAGTTTCCTATACAATAGAGAAAATATTGGAATATCTACAACATAAACTGATTGAGATTAATTTTACTGATTATCATAGTCAAAATCATATCTAACATATTTTCATTGTCAGTGAAAAATTGCAGTGAAATGCTCTTCCCTACGTTAAAAACTGAACAAGACATAACCCTCAAATGCTCCAGTGAGGATGCAAACTGACAATGGCTGACATTGTACCAGGCAGATGAATGGAGTAAATGTGTGCGCCCGTGTGAATATCAAACAGGGCAGAGCTAAAAAACAAAAAATAAATAAACCGCTGGATGAATACAATACATATTAAAATAACTAGTAATGAAATACCTGACTTCCAGCTGTCTCTGCATCACCTCTTTGCTCAGATCCTCGTATTTGTCCTGCAGGGCCTTCATTCTACTCTCCAGCTCCTGGGAGATCCACCAGCAGTATGAATATTAGATCACATATAGAGAATTCCAGGTGAATGATTAAAATTTAACCGAGCTCACATTGCACAGGCCAAACACTACTTTTTTTGTTTGTTTTTGTCTTAGTGCCTGTTTCTCACATCAGAATCAGTTCCACTGTGTTTCCTTTGCACAAGGTTGTGTGTGCAATGCTGTGTGTGAACTCTATACAGTTTGGCCAGGTCATTCACTGCATCTGACTTTTTCCGGTTTTCATGTATAAATGAAAAACAAGCTGATTTGAAAAATGATTCTTGAAACTGCAATGAAATGAAACTTGAATTGGTTCCTGTTGCAGAATGTGTTAATCTGACATGATGGATGCAAAAACATTACTCTGAGTAGGTAACGCAACAGTAAAACAAATTTCAGATGTGACAGCCCTCCCATGATATACCCAATGTCATTCTCAAAACATATTCCTCATAATTTGCATTCATTCATGTGTTGATTTAATCACGATTGACTGTGTCTGTGAGAGAGAGAGAGAGAGAGAGAGAGAGAGAGAGAGAGAGAGAGAGAGCAAACTACTCCCCCAGGAGTGATTGAATGATTGTCACACACACTTCTTGCTGTGAGGTCTAATGTGACACGTTGTTTAAATGACAATTGGAATGTACTTGAGGCTCCCTAAAGTATTTATGTGCAATACACAGTGTTGCAACTCTTTTCATTCAAGCCGATTTCTCTCTAAACATTTTTTGATTGTTTGCATTGATGCATAACAAAATACTTTCAGTTCTCATGCAGAGTTGGAAATAATCAAACAACTTAGCACCCCACAGTCAAAACCTGGAAAGTTTTAACACATGAAATCACGTCTGGAAAGTAAAGCCATTTCCATGCATTTTTTACATGTAACTGCTAAACAGCAAAATGACAAATGACAAATCTTCATAGAGAAGGGTTAAGTTTGGTTGGAGGAGCAAAGACAAAACAATGACACTAGATCTGGATGATGTAATGATAAACTTACATCAGGTTTAGGCTGCATCCGAATTTCTTTTTCAAGACACTGATTCTCTTTCCAGAGACTGCAATGAGAGGAGAGGGGATTAGAGATTGGTGAGACAGAGAGAGGCATTAATAATCAATATATGCTCTAAATAATGTGAAGGTATTATACTAATTAAACAAGTGTATAATATAATCTATATGCTCTTGCTAAGACGTGGTGTGCATAACGGCTCCTCATACATATGAAGGCACAGAGTGAAAGTGCTAAACAATGTATAGCGCAGCATATACAACTACATTTCTATAAATTTTTCATCTTCTTTTGGCACACACTTTTTGAGAAGTTGATTAAAGTCCATATGAAATCGTTTCAAGTGAGCCCTGTCACTGGGAAAACCTTACAATAGCATATAGTGTACAGCTGAACATTTCAAAAGGCGAACAATATTAATCTCTCTGACAGGTTGACATGCTGGATATAAACTGATATACTTGGAAAACTGCATCAATGCTAAAATATGTGACTGGAAAAAGTGCTGAATTCCTGTGTATCAGTTTGGCTAAGGATAAAGGAGGCAACAGCTTTTTTAGAAGGCGTACAGTATTTGCATGAGGAGCATCTGCCTGTCATATGTGGATCGCAAGCTCACTGACCATTTGGATGAAAGAAGATAAGTGGGGAAGAAAGAAAGGAAACCAGAGGGAATAGGCTGAAGATATTAGGCTGGAGGGGATGAAACGACATGGAAAAAGGAAGACTGGGACAGCATGACACAGCGTGTAACACGAGATAAGAGAAGAAACATGAGGTGGAGGCAGAGGAGATGATGAAAGAACAAGAAAACACAAAGATAGCCCTACCAAACCCTGTCAAAAATAATGTGCACTATCAGTGTCTAATACTGTCTATTACTGCATCCTCAGAGAATGCTCTGTAAGTGGTTTTCATTTAATATTTCAATTACCACAGGGCCCACGACTCTGCCTCGCTATGTGCTCTGCATAAAAACAGAATTGAGCAGATTATATCTTTGCAATATGGCAGTGACTTTATATGCTGTGAGTAATTTTAATATTGCAGACAGAATCAGTCAAATGTAGTTCCCTAGAGATAAGGACAAAAGACAGCTGAGGACAAGCTTAAAAGTCTATTAAGTTATTGAGTAAATTGTAGTATTATGAGGAATACTTTCCACATTTTTATTTACTTGAATTAAAGAAATCTTGCAAATGTGTAACATGGCTGTCTTGAAAATGTCTACACTTTCTACCACTACGCACTCGGTAGTGGTGTGCGCTCTGTGTGTGCTTTCTGCTTGATGTTGTCACGTTGCTTAGCAATTTTCCGATAACCTCTCTTTGGCCCTTGAAAAGTAGAGTTTGTGTGCAGAGGATGGAGAGAGACCAGAGTTATGTTGTTCATTTCCATTTCTGTGGGTTTGTTTGACCCTTTGGACACCATGATAGTAGTGTCGAGTGGAGGCGGGAAGGAAGAGGGAAACCTGCAGCAGAGAAGAGGAAAATTGGTTGCAATGAGAGCAGAGACTCATGGGTGCAATAGGAGAGTAGTAAGATAGATAAACGATGAGTGGAACAGAACGGACGGCAGCTTTGACATCAAACACAGCAGAGAGAGCTGAGACCAGTAAACATGGTATATTTATAACAAAAAGAAAGAAAATGTATTTGAACTTGGTACTAGTCTGGTGAATTCTCTGCATCACTGTTTCCCTCAAAATGAAAAAATATATCATTCAAGCCAGCAGACAAGTTCTTTTAATTATTAGTTTCACATGTACAGAAAAACAATGCAGCACTCCAAGCAATAAACACACACAATACACGGAATAATAATTCTCTTCACCACTCCTGTTTGTCTTGTTTTTTGTTTGCACTTGCATGTCTCTTGTGTGTTTTCTTGGTGGTGTAACACACATTTGGTTGTCAAAGTTAACATATTTGATATAATGTCTCACTCATTAAATGTTTTAAGACTGAATTTGAAACTGGTCAGGGAGATTTTGATCAGACAGTCACTGTCTTTAGTTGGAATGTTTGCTATGATTGGATAGGTGTGTCCGTCGTAGGTGTGTGTGTGTCTGGCTATGTACACATCTCACCACTGCAGTTCGTATTGTGTCTTGTACTCTGTGTCCTCTGCTGCTTTCAGTTCATTGTAGGCCTGCAGAAGCTGTTTCCTCAATTTGCTGACCTCAGTGTCAGGCTCCTCAGAGGTGCTCTGCTCCTCCATCTTCTGCACCTCCACCTGCAGCCTCTCGAGCTCAGCGCGACACCTCTTGGCCTCTCCCAAGAGTTGGAGCTCAGAATCCTGTGTACTGTTGGACGAACCAGTTAAACTGTACGATGTTTACAACAGATTCATTTAATTTCAGGCTTATCTTTTGCTCCATCCCAAACATCAGTGCTAGACATCTGCTATGTTTGTTCATTCTCTACTGGGAACAAATCCTTTTCATTTTATTGATCTTTTGGTCTTTCCTCAAATACCTGTCTCAGGACAATCCCCACACTTCAGTCGCACTACTGGTAAGTCTCTGAGCAAAACAATTCACCAATACATAAAGCGTGTTGTTTGGTCTGTCCATTGCTTTCATACTGTAGGCTGTAAGAAATGTTTTAGGCTGCCTGCATCACATCTGACAGGGTCTACGGAAACGTACGGAAACAAGCCTTTTGGAACAATCTGGTATAGTTAGAGTAATCTTCATTAATATCCGCTGTACCGGTGATCTTTACAAATAATATAAAAATGAAAATTGCGGCCTCTATGGGTGACTAAAGGGCCTTTCGAATTTTAGTGTTGATTCTCCGAGGATGCTTCCCTGGACAAATCCATGCTTCTCGTGTTTTTCACAAATTTGGATTTGCTTTGGCTGACAAAGATGACAGGGAGTGCTAACACCAAACTAAGGTCTCATTGTGTGATATCATGGAAACATCCACCTTTTCCCAGAATCTATGAGAACAGGAGGAGTCCACAGGGCAGATTCTTCTTTTCACGACAGAAGAATAGAGATTTGCTTTCTCCGTGCACTGTACTGTGTGTGCCTCTGTGCATATATATTTTTGCTGAAAAAAAAGAAACAAGACAACATACCTCTTCAGAGTGTCATGGAGTTGATTGTAGCTTGCCTTCAGTCTGGTGAGATTGGTTGCACTGATTTTCCCCACGGAAAACAGCTAAAGCACACAAAAAAGTAATGTTACCCATTATAAAATGTTTGTGAATTTGCTTTAACATGACCTCCTATATGGCTGTTTGTTACCTGCCAAAATGATTACTGTGCAGTGTAGTTCATATAAATTACAAGAGCAGCTCCTAATATGGTACTCTGCATGTAGTCTAAATTTGGCATACAACTGAAATGTACAAGTTCCTGTTACAACTGCACAACAGAGCTGTAGTCAGATCTTACATTAGTCCTAAACTATGTGCTTCAGTCAACATGTTTGCTATAAAACATGGCAAAGTGCAATGAACTGCAGCAGATATGGATCAGTGGGACATTCTGGCAAACAGATGAGCAGCCACAACAAAGGAAATGTAAAATTCTCACTTGGCATGCGAGCATTTGCATAAAAGGTTAATTGTGCATTGTTGTTTGAATTCCTGACTGACCCAGAGATGTCCTGATAAGATTTAACATATTAATAGTCTATCCCACACTGTGGAAATCTCTTGTTGCCATTTTTTTCTTGGCAGAATATTCAATAAGCCCGTATTGCTAGGAACTACATTCAATTCTGACCAGTAAGCACTTTGCTGTAATATTGTTTAGCAACAGAATTAAGTTTCTGAAGTGAAAACTAAATCACCAGAGGCCCTAAATGAGTTACAAGTGTCATAGCAGGCACAACTTTTTGAAAAAATGGCTTTGCTTCTATTGTAATAAGTTAAAATTTCCATTGTTTTTGTAAGCAAGGCTATTTTATATTTGCAAGGAATGATAGGCCACAACAAAGCCCGGGCTCTGGTGCCTGTAAATCTGGTACAGCCAGCGGATACCAATGTATCAGAGCACTTTATCAGCACTGGTCCTTATCATCAATCATCTCACTAAAGAAGGACAAAGAAAAAATCTGGTCCACATATCATAATAACTGCCTTTAGATTAATTTAATGTTCAACCTGAAGGATAAAACTTAAGAGAGAAAATAATGTGCGTTGTAAACTTTGGCAAAGACAAAACAAAACAGCAAAGAAAAGCAGATATCAGGTCAACAGCATCTTATTTTTGGGCACAGCGAAAAAGAAAATTATCTGTAAGAGTAAAAAATTCTTTCTGTTGTGAGGTGGTGTGTGTGTGTAACAGTGATAGAGCTGAGGACAGGTGTTGTTTCCCTCTTATCTTCAGAACCAGGTTGGTACAGTGGGGAGTAATGAGGGATAGCCTTGTCAGTATCAAAGAGCAGCAGGACTGAGGATATCTCTGGTCGTACTGTGTAGCAGGTAATCTAATGGCATTGAACACACACACACACGCACAAACACACAAACTATTGCGCACACACACTCCAATTATACAGACACACAGAGGGATATTTGCCCTGACTTCTACTGCAGTAAAAAATAAAGTTGGCAAACATTTGGGCTATCTGATTATATTTTTAGATTCATTCCATTATATAATTTTTCTGGCTGTTGTCAAATGCACTTGTAAGTACCCAGCCACGTTTCAAGGGCTGAAAGGACAGAGAGCTATTGATGTTGTGAATGATGTAGATTAGTGGCTCTGGTTAATATAATTTATTCAGTTATTTTTGTGCATAGGTTGACACCCAAGGTCACATCCCCATCAGCAAAATCCCTTACTAATATTCCACTGTCTTGCTCAAAGCTTTAAAAGTGTCGGTAAATGTCTCACGCTAACTTAAGTCATCTAATCCAAACTGATCTCTTTAACAGCAGAGATCAGCAGAATGAATTCTATTCCAATGGCAGAATTTCTTGAGATGTAAACGTTTAAGGCATAAGGAAAGTAAATGACATCCAAGTAATCCAGTGTTGTGTTGTCAGGAACACAAACCAGTGATGTGACAGACATTCTGGCAGGGTCCTGGTCATTTATCTGAGAGGCGCAGCCTGAAGTACTCTGAGAAATCTCTCTAATTCTGATGCCTGGACTTATCTACAGCTCTGTAGGGCAGGAGAGCCTTTATTTGGGTGGCTGCACGAGGCTCACATGTGCAGGACCATTTTCGATGTGAGATAGAGACAATCGCTCAAAGATGGGGGTTTTTTGTGTAAACAGATGCACGGCAAACACCTACAACACATGAACGCACACGCACACAAATAACATTGGCATGCATACATGATTTATCTGTGCTGCAGAACAAAATCAAAGCCTTCCAGTGATGCCACTGTGTAGTGCTGCAGGTTTTGTTCTGTATGTGGAATGTGTAACAAAAAGAAACTAGGTTGTAATACTCTGTACCCTCAGGGACAAAAATAATGACCACTGCTACAAGGCAGAGCACTGCATTCCACTGTGGTAGCGGGAGAATCACCATCTCTCTCTGTATGTATCTCCACTTTCTTGTCCTGTGTGAAATTAGGTTACGGCTTCAGCCAGACTGAATCACTTTCCAACATATTGTGCGGTGCTGTTTTCGTTTCTGGACTCTTCTTCCATCATGGATGAGAGCCACTTCTGATGAAAACAATTATCAGAAGTGATGTCACTTCATAACTTCATATATCATAACTCATTGCATTAACTATGGTTATGAATCACATAATGTGTTAACATACTACACTGCTGGCACACAGTAACAATAGCTAAGTCCCCCACTGAGAAATAAACAGTGCCAAGTTAATGGACTTAGTTGATTAACATCCAGACTGTAACTCTTTTTGACATTGGTGCAGATTCAAAGTTAAGACTGTTTGCAATCCATTGTAATATTTTACGTGGATTAATAATTCATATTAAAAGTATTGAGAAATTACATAAATCATGAATAATGTTTCTGGGAGTGTATGAGTGTCATGACGATCTAATAATCACCATGAGTGACCACATCATCACTTCATCATGTGGTTGTGTTACCTGTTCCATTTGTTAGTCAGGTCAGGTAAATTGACATCTGTGAATTGGGATGGGGTGAGGGTGGGGGGCTGACTTGATCTAATGATTCTTATGCTGATGGATGGATTTTAACATTTCAAACATTTCCTCCATTCTGCTGCCCACACAGATTTCCAACTAAATGTGCCCACATGTGACTAATATGGACCAGAACAGTGACTGCTGGAGCCGATCCATTGTTTATGGTGACACTTCGGTATCTGGGCAGGATTAGGGGCTGAAGCCTGTTAATGGAAAAAAAACCTAGACCACAAGGAAGAACATCAGTAGTTTCTACAAACAGAGTCACTTCTTACTTCAGGGAATGAGATGACTCAGAATAAGGCAGAATAACCCTACTCACTGACCAGATGCCACTCAAATGACCTAATCCACACCCCCCTCTCTCTCTATAATGCCTATCTCTTATCACTCTACTTTTTCACAAAGCTGCCGATGTGGTGTTTTCGCATTACGCAATAGTGTTGCCCCTCCCGTCCTCTCAAACTCAGCACCCTCCCTCTCTCTGTTTCTCTCGCTCTCTCTCTCTCACCCTCTCTCTCACCATCTCTTGCTCTGCCTCTCTTCCTCCCTCCCTCTCTCTGAGTCCTTATATTAATGACACAGCTATCTGAGGCAGCGGCAGTTCTCCTGCGCTCTCTCTCCTGAACGCTGCGCTCATACACTCACACACTCTCCAGCCAATAGCGTACTGGACACATATTGGCACACACATATTTACAATCTGCACCTGACACAGACACACACACATACGCATTCACTCTTTGAGTTCATATCAGAGACAGAGGCAATCCCTCTTTCACTTTAGACACACTTAGTTGCTTCTTACACATCTCACAAAAAATGAGAACAATTGTGCTTTGCGTTTGTGCCGGTCTCCTGCTTACAACAACCGTGGTGCCGCAAACCAGCCAGGCAACGGACTTCACTGTTAACCAGCAGCAGAGATGGGATGCTCAAGGACCCAACACTTTGGGATCTGAGTCTGGTACCCCAGACTCCTGTTCAATGAAACTGAGACCTTCAGGCCAGTGTGTGAGCTCTGGAGCCAGGGCAGATGAGGCAGAGGACTGCCCCTACCAGCTCGTCCTGCCTCCCCTCACCATACAGCTGCCCAAGCAGTTTAAGCTGCTAGAGAAGACAATGAAGGAGCTGCAGAACCTGAAGGAGGTGGTCAACAAGCTGAAAAGCGGGTGTCAAGAGTGCCGTGGGGGACGAGGCAGTGGAGCATTTGGACATCAGCAAGCTGACCAGAGAGAGACGAAGGTCCCAGTCCAAAACGACAGCGGGGAGGGTGACCTGATAGGACAGGACCAGCCAGGTCTCAGCCGAGAGGAAAAGGGCGATGGGACGATCCCTGAAGCTGCAGTGGATGTTGGACTTGGATCTATTTCAGGAAAAATAACGCCAAGGCCGAGCACTATGCAGGAGATGCAGGTCAGAGTCACAACTCAGTCATGTAAAAGAAGTAGATTTACTCTCCACTGATGAATATCTTGTAATTTGGAAGATGTGTGATTTTAACCACTTACCTTTTACTCTAGGTCAATATTTCAAAAAAGATTTTACTGTCACAAGTGATTTCAAAATTACCTATATGCTTTATATATATAATATGGTTTCAAAAACCATATTTAAAATTTAAGCAGGGAACAGTTTGCTTGATGCCACAATGAGCAGAAAACTGAAAAAAACTACAAAATATGTATCCATATCTCTCTACACTTATCATATAGCAATATTGGAACTGGACCAATTTGTATATTTCCACCCTAATCGTGTCATATGTTCTATTAGCTATTATGACACTCAAGCTTAGAAATCGTTGTAATATATTATAGAAATGTGCTTTATAAACATGCCGGCCAAAAAGTTACCTGAATATGCCCTTTGAAATACACCCAGCTGGAATGTAAACTGAACCGATCTTTAAAGACGTGTCAAGACTTACCTGGCACCAATCCATCGAGAAAAATTCCTGGTACTGTAAACAGGGTGGGGAATCAGCATTAGACACCAGCCAAATGATGGTAAATTTTCGCTCTGTCTGGAAAGCTTGTCGTCTCTCACAGCCACTTTGGCGGGCAGCCAATCATCACTCAGACTTTTCTATTCTAAAATTCAAATTGGCTGGCAAAACAATGATGGAGTATGGAGTATTCAGTAAATCCACCTGCTTTGTATTCAGCACACAAACATAATTTCCTGTCCTCCTCTGGCCCTTTCTAGGTGAAGCTGAATAGGATGTCAGCCAGCCTGCGCAATGCCAGGAACCAGATCTCAGCTCTGCATGGTCGTCTAGAGGGGCTCAACCTGCTCAACATGGAAAACGTGCAAGCCATAGTGGAGAGCAAGGTGGAGAACATCACTGGAGTGGTTAACAAGCTCAGCACCACCTGCACAACCCAGTGTGCACTCAAGAAGCCCTCTGAGTGTAAGGCTGCTTTCATTTATATTTGATCCACACCATTGTCTAAATGCTATTCACTATTCAATGTTCATAGCCTTTCACAAAATATGGTCTCTCCTCTTCTTATTATCTTATCTTGTTCCTCTTTTAAAGCACTCTCTGCCCTATTCTCAGCAATTTAATATAAAAGCACGATCTTTTGACTGAAAAAGGCTGTATTCTATTCCCTAAAAGGTAGCACAGATACAGTTATATGCACAAAGGAAAGGCATCTCTTTGTTTGGGTTGTTGTGGGGGGAATTTCGGGGCATGGAATACAACTAATCATGCATGAGTGGATGTGGCAAGTTGTAATCACTACAAACAACCAGGTGTTCACCTTCACCTGGTGATGTACAATGTGACCAACACATAGAGACCTGTTGGGACATTGACCTTCTACAAGAATTATGGGAAGCATTTTGGGTTTATTATAATCATCTCACATTACTTTATCTACACCTGTAAAAACAAAGAGGACTTGAGTATATTTGAGCTCAATTAAATCTGTATTGATTTGTCCTGATAATAAAGTTATAGTTATGTCTGTGCCTCAGTCCAGCTTCAACAGATCTGACAAAAGCAAAATAGCTTCAGGTTGAAGTCATACTGTCTTTGAACGAAGTAATATAACTGGGATCAAATTACCATAGCAAATTTCCTCTTATGTAACTAATTCAAGTGTCCTGACATTCCATTACTCTCCATATGTAGAAACTCAACAAAGAGAGAGTGAGAAAGGGAATATGGGAAGGACAGATGGAGAGAAAGAGAGAGAGTTATCCATGGTTTATATACTACAGAGAGTGGGGGGAAAAAAAATAGGCTATCGATTGTCAGATACAATTCTATTCAGGGGAACTCCGGAGACTTTTGGAGTTATGGAGAGTGGAATCTTGTGACTGAGACTATACAAAAACATATCAGTCAGAGAATGCAAACTAGTTCGGCACAGCAAACATTCTACTTTAGACTCATGCTTATTTGGGTGTGGGTGCAGCTGAATGCTAGCCACTTCACAAACTGAGATAAGAACAATATCCTTCTATTGCACAAGTGAATGAGATAGTGACGCTACACTGTTGCCTTTATGTGGTAAACAGATGTGAGCATGAGGTTTATTTCTAAGTAGATTAGCTTGGACAGTGGTGTGACAGGGATCCCAGCTTTTCCCTTTCCCTCCCATTAAACCTGAATCTATCTTTCAGCCCTGTCCTCCCTCATCCTTTGCTCTTATGTCTGCTTCCCTCTCTTCCTCCCTCCCTCTCTATTCTTCGCTGCTCATTCACTCTTCTACTCTAACCATCTCAGCCTGTCCCTCTAATCCCTTTTTTCAGTGCCTTCTCTTTCTTTCTTTCTCTCTTTCTGCCTGCCACTCCTCCTCAAGAGGTCATGCTCTTGAGTGCTCATTCCAGCATAAAACAATGAACTCTCATTATCCTTTGCCAACAACATAAGATGTAATGTAGGCGGCTTTCCTAACATTAGTCACGGATGGTACACAGGGTCAGTAACGCTTGTCTTTATACATCAATCTATCTATGTTAAGATCTAAATCTGGCAAATTATTCTGCTGTTTGGAAATCGTGTCAGATGGTGTCTGTGAACTGAGTCCAGTAGAAATAGGCAAATAATAAAACGATTTGATGCTGTGGAACTCAGTTGGTACTCGTTATTCAAAAACTGGCATTAACTGAAAATTTGGCAGTCTTAGAAATATTTGTGTCATATCGAAATTTATGGCCCAACAATAGCTGCACAAGCTATTTGGTTAAGTTTTTATAGTACCACTCCCATTCATTTATATCTTAATATGCATGCAAATTAATTAATATAGTCCCATGTTTATTCTTTATTCCTTTGAATACCATTGTTTCCAGCTGTTTTATAACAATGTTAGAAGTGATCAGAGCAGCAGTTCAGGGTCAAATTGTTCCCCTGATTGCTTTAAAAACTTTTCTGGTGCCAAATTGCAGCTACATAAATGTTTTGAAACAGGCAGCGCCATGCACTGGAGATTTTCACAAACTGGGACATATCCACCTGAAGTAAGATAACAAGAAAGTTGACCGAGCAGCATAGCAGACATACAGCACACCACAGATGTTGGTGTCGCTGTACATCACTGCCACACTTAGGAAGAATTCTTTGTATTCTTTTATATAATCTTTTATAAAACTGAACTCACAGACAGACAACAGAGAGCCATTTTAAGAATGTACATTTACTATTAACCAGGAAGAAGGACAAATAGTAACTCTGTCAAGATGCGTTTGTCACTTACACCTTACACTGCCACAAGCATTCATTTCATCCCCTTTCCCATTCTTCTTCCCCGTGGCAAGCACTTATCTTCACTTCCACTCTGACAAAACGTTATCAGGGCCTTGAAGTGAATTAAGAGCAATGCATGTCACTGTTCAGCAAGATTAACTCAATTACAGACAAAGAGAATGTGTGCCTTCATCTGGTGTCTTACATTATCGGCCTCTGCTCTCTGCAATGGGTAACAGACAATTTCCTGAAGGAAGGGTGTCGCTTTGTGATTAAAGTTTCTTTCCACCAAAACTAATGCTAAGATGATGGAAAACACATTGTATCACTTTGGATACATTACAAGTACTAATGTTTGATAAGCTGACACAGAGTTATCTTCTGCTGTCTGTCAAACAGACATGACGAATGAGGAAGTCACTCAGTCAAGAAGTGAACTATCAAATCATGCCAGTCAGTCTCTCATTGACCTCATCAACTTCGACAGCAGGTTATCACTTAGAGAATCATTCAAACAAGAATGGGAGCAGCACAGTAATCAGATAGCTAATTAGCTATTAATTTGACCAAATGGCAACTTCACCAGCCAGCCAATCAGCTGACTCTCAGCCAGTCAGCCAAGCATCACCAAAATATTGATATCACAGTTAGGTTTGGGTCAGACACAGTGCCCAGTGAGATGAGATGGCTCTTATCTGGCTAAGGACACTGATAGGATGGCTCCCCAGTCAGACAGATGATGACAAACAGCAAAAAATATAATAAATATGCCAATGGTGACAATGCATTTAGGAAGCTGACGTCAAGGAGACATTGAAAAAGTTTACAAGAACTTCAATGTCATGTGCAAACCAAACTGTTAACGTGGCAAATACACGTGTCAAGTGCAGCCTCAGCTTCTACAATGTTTCCCATATGGTGTAATCTCCCATCTGCAGCCATTTTGCCCCTTACGTTAAGCATTCTATGTCATGACTTGACTGGAGCCATTGCGGCAGTCTCAACAACAAATTTGCACACATTGCTTATATATAACAGTGTGGGCGTACATTTTTCTTTACAAGCTGTTATGACTGTATTCCACCCAATTAATCACAAGGGAGGAAACTCAAAGACTAAGCTTACAGTTATGGTACTAGCTAGTACCATGAATGTTTAAATTTCTCCACTCCCCCCCAGATTTGCTCTAACCTGCCCTGCACTCGCTGTGTCTCTGTTTCGACTATTAAAAGGAAAAATCCAAAGTGTGACCCTCTTTATCCTACCCAAGGACTGGAGTGTTAAAGAAATCTAAAATGGGCCTACACATTCTTCATGTCCAATGTCTGGAAGATTAAGGTTGAATTTGCAGGAACGGGACACATCTGTATAATCTAGTTTTACTCTCCAACGTTGTCATATTTGCCAAATGCTATTGGACAGGGGCCTTTGGCCGAGGTCGGGTCAATACACAGCAAAAAAGAGTTGGGGTAAGGGCTGCATAAGATTGGGCAGTGACACAGCACTGGGGGCAGACTCACTAACATTCATCTTTTAACTGTAACTTTAACTGCCTTTATCTTTTCACATGGCCCTCTATGCTCTTTCTTGCTCCATCATTCACTACCATCTATCTCTCCAAGTTTTCTGTTCTATAAATGCCTTATTGGAAACTTCTAGCATATTTAAATTCTCTTTAATTTGGTAGTAAGTTGGATTTTGATCTGATAGTTTAACATTTAGTTGCGCTGTAGCCTATAACTTTGTTCTGGAATTTATGTCGAAAGGAAAATTCGACAAAGCAAAGCTTGATTTCCGAGCAATATATTAAATTTTCTTCTCCCTTCCCTTTCTTCAGCCTTCCGCACACCCAGGGGGTATTTGGATTATAAAATGTTGGCAGAGCAGAGATAAAATGTATAGTAAAAAACTGTTTTTAAAATATTATTCAATATTATAGTTTTTAAAATCTTTTCACTCCCTCTTTCTACAGACATGGCCCCAAGGGATTGTTCAGACTACATGCATGTGCTGAGAGAGAGGAAAAATAATGTGTATCCCGTGACGCCAGATCACCGTAATGGCACATTTGATGTCTTCTGTGACATGGAGTCTTTTGGAGGTGGATGGACTGTCATACAACAACGCCTTGATGGCTCTGTGAGCTTCAATCGCACGTGGTCAGAGTACAAGAAAGGCTTTGGGAACCTCAGGTATGAATTCAATCTTTCCTGGACACATCTCAAAAAATCTCTTTGGGCTGCTTGTTGCTGTCAATTATGGGCTGTTTCCATATATGATATAAATCACTTTGTCAGGAAACCAACTGTTACCGACAAAACTGTCTTCCCGCTATTAGCTGCAAATGGGTGGAACACTTTTCAGACTTTACATTGAGAAAAAAACAAACAGAAAAAAATCCCTCTTGATAACTGAGGCTAGATCTAATATCGCCTCCCACTCGACACACAATTTCCTCTCTCTCTGCTCTCCACCTGCATCTCCTCTTTCTTTCCTCTCATCCCCAGCACGGACAAATAAATTCTGAGTAACCCTATCAGCTTTCTAATCAAGTGAACAAGTATAGAAGCCTTTTTATAATCTCTCATTCATTTCTCTCCATTTCACACACTTCTCCTTCTCTATACTTTCGCCTGTCTTGCAGAGGAGAGTTCTGGCTGGGCAATGACCATATCCATCTGCTGACCAAGACCAAAGACATGATCCTACGTATTGAGCTGGAGGACTTTGAGGGTGTCAGGGAGTACGCAAAGTATGATCAGTTCTACGTGGCCAACGAATACCTACGCTACCGGCTGTCTGTCAGTGGATACAGGTACAATATCTGATTTTGTATGTGCACATAGAGAATGTTTATATCTTCATAAAGCAGAGCATGTTTAAAGACTATTACTGTGATGATTATCATTGCAGCGGGACTGCCGGGAATGCCATCAGCTTCAACAAACACTTCAACCACGACCAAAAGTTCTTCTCCACACCTGACCGTGATAACGACAAGTACCCATCTGGAAACTGTGGTGCGTACTACAGCTCAGGTTGGTGGTTTGATGCCTGTATGTCTGCCAACCTCAATGGGAAGTACTATCACAAGAGGTACAAGGGAGTCAGGAATGGAATCTTCTGGGGAACATGGCACAACATGACAACAGAGTACTACCCTACTAACTACAGGCAGGCATTCAAGACAGTGAAGATGATGATAAGGCCCAAGAATTACTCCCCTTAAGGCGGCAGGTGCAATGCATTAAGTAAAAACAGAAGGACAGACGGAAGATCAACACTCACACACAGAAGGAGAGGGAAAGGAGGATCGTATACATTTGCTTAGTCACGCATGTGCAAACACACACTCACATACATGTACTCATCAAACCCTAAAGACAGTTTGAATGCAGTAATAAAAAAATAATCATGAAAAAGTGAACAGTGATATTGCTTTTTCCACTCTAGCAAGTGTGGCCTTCAAAATTTTGGAGAGAAATTATGATAATAAAGGACAATGGACTATGAATAAAGATGGAGAATAAAACATACACATATGCAGTACAAAGGCCAAACTCCTTCACGGGCCACAATATTACACAGAGCAGGTTACAATGAGATATTTTCACAGTTTCTCTGACATTTGTGCATTTTCTGTCCCGCTGCCTACTGCTATAAACCCAGCCGAGAGACTGGTATAGCACACAGTAGTACTAAAATCTAATGAGCTATCGTTTTCTCCGCTCTAAAAGGTTTCATAATTAACAGCAGCCACTCAAGTGAGGTATATGAGAGTTGCTGATATGCTTTAAAGAGGTTATGGAATCCTTTGTGAAAAACGTCATGCTGGGATCAGGGTCAAAATGTTTTGATGAAAGAACCCTGTAGGCAGTGATACACTGGGCACTTTGGAAAGTAGTGCATAGCAAATAATTTCTTCTGTATGCAGTCACACAGGAATATCTTGTTCATGTATCATCATGATATTCATCTACAGTATAAAGCATACCAGTGGTTATATAGTCTTTGAGCAGAACGCTGCTGCAAGTGAAAGCACTTCAGATATTTTACACCCACAGCACTCAATGTCACGCTGCAGTTTTTTCATGTAAAAAAAGCCCAAAAAACAAACTAGGCTTAACAGGATCCCTGACTCACCACTTGTACACTTGTATAATACTGCTGCCTAATGTTAGAAAATTGTATAGCATCATTTAATCCATTCTGTACACACTGTGAATGGGAGAGATGGGAAGGCAATATTTCATTTTGAGGAAATGTACAGTATTTATTTTATTTTGTGAGTTATGACAGCTTTTATAAAACTAATACATGGGCTCATATGCAAGTCTATTGATTGCTGATATTTGATGTATTTGAGAGATGATGAAGATTGGCATTATTGAGTCTATTCATTATGTACGTACATTTAGAGCTTTGCTTGTGTCTGTACAATGTTGAACTTTTCTATCATTCAGCTTCAATTGTCATGCAAAAAATATAGAGTTTTTATATCAATAAATGAATAAAATTCCAACTACATGTCAGTGTACACTGCTGTGTTTGGCTCATTTGCTGCACATAGTATTGCTTCCTGCTGTTCTTTGACAATATTCATATACCCGCCTCACAATATATAATTTATGTGTACTATAGGTATCAACAGTAATAGTGAATTCTGGTAGTGTTATTGCCTCAATTTGTAGACTGAACTGTGGGTTAATGAGGTCCTGAAAATTTCAGGAGGAACCTCACAGAAAAACAAATAAATATTGAAAATGGTAAATTTACAGAACTTAACCCAGACTGCAAATATACAGCAAAATACGGCCCTGTGACCTTAATGTTTACCATAGGTGACAATTAAACGAATACAAAAAATATACCGTATATGTTCAACCATAATAATGAATTCACATCCCAGTATTCACTTGCATTCAAAAACTGAAAGTTGTCAGTTAATATGTTTGCTAATTAAGTTTGTCATACATTTTAATCATTTACTGTACAAGCAGCACTGGCAGGTGTCCAACTAGTTCTTGTAAAAAGTTTCAAATCAATTTGGCTGTAAAATAACAGATAACACACACAGTAATTTGTCTTATAAATACACTTGTTATTGCTCACTTCACACAGTAATAATGAAACTGCCACTGCCCATGTTGCGTATTTCTTTTACAAGTGGCCCAGCTTGATATTTTCTGGAGTACTTACATGATGACAATACAACATCACCCAAGAATGGTCTTCTTGTTAATGATACATTTCTATCTTTGCACCTCAGGATAGGTTAATGTGACAATGAAACGTCTAAACCCCTTCTTTGTAACAGATTAAATAATTCTACACTTAAAATTTATAAGTCTCACCTCATCTAGATACTGGAAAGCTGGACTTGCAGAGACATCAATATTGACAGGTAACTGCTGGTCTGGGAGTGAAGCATCAGGTGCTACGGCCACTAGAGGTAGGTTCTCATCCATCTCCTCTTGTTCTTCCATCTCTGCGTTACCTCTACTGGTGGGCCTGCTGCCGCTCCTCAGGCTGACTCATACTGGTGTTTAATAGAACAGATAGAAAATCAGTGACCACTGTCACATGAAAAGAAGACATTTAAACAGATTTATGATTTGGCATTGCAACTTCAAAATAATATATATATAAATTGCAAATGTAGAATTTATAGATGTATACATTACATGACAAAGGTCCCTGAATTCATCACCATAATCAGACGTGAAGAATTAAGTATTTGTAAAAGTCTTTTGCATTTTTATTTTAAATTTTTTATAATTGTTCTATTTACTTTGGTATTGCGCATTCTGACTCACTGGCATGGGATATTGTCAGACCTTAATCATCGTTAAATCAACATTATTAGTTTCACCTGTGCGTTTCCTGTACTGGGAGAAGTACACGTGAGAAAGGTAGCATCATATTGTAACGATTAAATACTTGTGGTTGCCTGGTGTAATCGGGGTAACTGTGGACAACAGGTATTTTACTCATAATATTGTATTTTGTTTCGTTTCGTGTTATAGTGGGATTATTAGAGAGTCATTTCAGATTGAGACTGTTTTAAGTGAGCCATGAGTGTGTTAACTTTTGTAAAACATGGTCTGTGGGAACGAATTTGTTGTTTCAAACATTGAATTACTGTTAACGGCTAACACAGGTGGTGGCGTGATGTGTATCCAATTTCAGCTAATTTTTTTATAGTATTTTAAGTCTAAAATTGAATGAGCTTCTGTTTTAACACAGAACATTAAATATAATGTGTAAGTGTCAAATACTAGAGCGATGCTATCTCTATTCAACTCTTCTTAATGTATGTATAATTTGCTATGCCTGTCATAAATGAGCAAAGACCGCCGTGTTACATAACAGCAACAGTAGCTAATGCTAACCTGTCTTTACTAAACAAACAAAACTCATCTTACTTTCAACAACAAACGCTTCGGTCTCCACGGCTCTTCGAATCTTCGTGTAATTGTCCTAAACATGAACAAAACCGTGCGTCTTTAGTTTATATAGATACTTATTTGTAATTTTGGCGTTGTGGTGGACGTAGGCTAGCAGAACCAAATCACAGCATACTCAGTTTGGCTGGGTAGCGTGTTGTGGTTGCCATAGTCACGAGGCAATTAAGCTCTCGTCTATCGGACAGAATAACTTATTTTCACTTATATCAAATACATTTGTATCCTTTATTTCCTAAAGTTACTACTCAATAGTATAGAGAAAAATGACTAAGCGTTTAAACAAGCTAATATATTTTTTAAAATGAATCTAAACATTAAAAACTGAACGATTGATTTTACACTTACATCTTTTGACCAGCAGATGGCGGAAAACAGTCACCTACTGTGTAACGCACCGGGCACATAGGGAGACATCAAGAGCCCAGCTGGCTGAATAACCTGAACGGGTGAGCAGTGAAAACAATAACGTGAAATTGGATTCAGCTGACCGGAATCCAAGGTAAAATATGATGATGAGGACGGTGATGCAATACTGCTGTTCCTTTTTTAGGTTCTTTCCCACAGTGCATACAGGGAGTTGGTATTACCAATTTCTCACTCCTTAGAACAGCTGCAGGGATGTGTTATTTCAGCAATGTATGGAAGTGTGCCAGTATTGTACTGTATATAAGTATGTGTACAGCATATTTGTGTATATATAGGAATGATTGTGTTGCATTTGAGAAGATGAAAGTACAAGTATGAACCTTTGTCCCACTTAGCCTTGAGTCTGTGCGGATGATAAATTGTGGGAGACAGTTTGAGGATGTTTCCCTCCTGTGTTCCCAATTTACCTTGGATTTACCGGCTCTCAAACAAAAAACCTTTTCCTCAAAACATTATTTTTCATGTTACTCAATGCTTGCCTGCAATTATTTGTAAAAGCATGTGGCTTACGATATGGTAAAGGTATGAGTACCCATACCATGCATATTGTGTGAGTGTGTATACACAAGGAGACATGTGCAGTACATCTAGATATACAAATATTACAAACACCTCAGACAAAGATCTCTATGCACATCTATACATGCAGACACTTTCTAATAGATATAACATTTTCTCTCTCTATCTTGTCTTATGGAGTCATGTATATCCCTACAAGCATATGCAAGCTGAACACCTTTATGAACGAAATCTGTTCCATGATAGGAAATTCTTTCCTTTAAGCAGACACATTTTCTCAGCTGATCCTACACTGGCAGAGAAGACTATAATTTCTTGCACATAAAGTTAACAGCTGAAGTTGACTGATTTTTCCATTCACCGCATAAACCTTTTGGAAATAATGTTTTTGTGGATTAGAAGCACAGCCTTCTGTTTTCCCACTGTCTGCCAGAAGAGTATGAATACAAAATAATTATGGAGGAGTGGTGGAGAAGAGGAGCACAAATTAGATTTCTAACACCAGTGCTCTAATTAAACCCAAAAATGAGCTAGACCTAACTTGCTACTGGCTAAACCTTGTTAAATCCAAACAAGTCTCCCAATCCTTAGGAGGATCCTTAATGTTTTGGCATGTTTCCAATTTAATCTTGATTCCTCTCCAGCAGCCGGGCTACGTTAACATCTGCACCTTGGCAGCAGGCAGGTATTATTTTAAGACAAAAAATATGCCCCTCTGTTTGCCAGTAGTATTACCATTTTTGGAGAACTAAAACAGTCCAGTGTTATTAATAGACTTTCAAGGCTGAGAAAACCAAAGGGTTGCCAAAATATCCCAAATGTCTCGGAACTAAAATTAGCTTGATGAGTTTTTTTTTCTTTTTGTTACTGTTTCTTTGTGAGTCATGTTTTTCAACTATTCCTTCACCATACACCATTTGGGCAAAATCGGTTGAATACACTGGGCAAGCAATAAGTAATGTGGTTAACACACTTATTAATACAGTATATGAGAATATGAAACTGTTGGCTTGAGAGTCGTGACTCTTTTTAAACTGTGGCTCAGTTACTGCTGTGAAGTTTGACAATCTACAACAGATGTTGATGATGCATGTTGAATCAGCAGCTGGGGGCATGCAGACAGAATAATTTTAGTAATGGGTTGGAACCCAGTGACGGTCTCTTGTTGTTGTACTCTCTGATTACTGTCAAATCTTTATATCTTTCAGTCTGTTATTGCTCCTTACGTATATGTGGATGTGATGAGGTGAGAAATGTTGCATTCAGGAGCTATTTATCAGAATTTTGTTGACATTTGTATTGGCTCTGTCAGAAAATCACAATTCAACCAGTTTTTTTTCTCTTTTTTTTTTTTTTCTTTAAACCCAAAATATTTTGTGTGCACAAGAATTTGAGACCCATTATGCTGAACATATGTGGTAAAATGTTTCAAAATAAGATGTGAAATGTAGTCTAATAACTCATTCATATGTTTTTCAGACATCAACTCTACTCTTTACTTCAAATTTGTATGCGTGTGTGTGTGTGTAAAAAGTTGCTGTACTTCATGTGTTTTGTGTTCGTTTCTCTGTACTGCCATATTGTTGTCACAACAAAAGCCACTTGAAGGTTGGAGGTAATTTTAACACCTCTTTTAAGGTTTGTGGTTGTTGGGAGACTATTTTGCTCTAATTAACACAGAGGAAATCTTTTTTTCCATCTGCAATCTGCTGTTGCAATTTTCACTCATCAAAGACCTTGTCTTTAGACAAAATGTCTGCAGCCAGTCTATAAACAGATGTTTAAAGTGTCTTAAAACCTTGAAAGGAGATTTTTTTTTCTTGAAGGTCAAACTCAACCATTTCTGCAGTTTCACAAACCAGCTCTTTGCCCAACATTTCATTACATTAAATGTGAGATGAGGTGTAATGTGACTGTGACATATGAATTCTATGCATTTTTCAACAGTATGAATTATTTTGATCAGAAGGATCTCACTGAATTATAGATTACATATACCAGTGAGAGGACATTTGGTGTGAATGTTTTACATCAAATGAAATGGAGAGCTGCCTACTCCCCATAATGACGATGATGGTGTTCTCAAAATCATCTCTGTGGGGTAAACATGTGTCTCAGATCTTACCATCAGACCAGATGACCACAGGAAAACTCAGTTTATAGGGTCCCCATTGAGCTCAGCCCAACCTGACTCACCAGTGTTTCTTGTATCTTGATTCTTACATCATCACATTGTTCTAGATGTGGCGATAGACTAGGTTTTTGTTTTCGGCAATCATATCGGCAACCACCTGCAAATAAATCCACATGTGTGAGCCAGTAACAGCTGGGCGTATCTCGGTTGTTGGCTTATCTGGAACACATCCGCATCTTATAACAATCACAAACCTGGACAACAGTTGTTTGTATCCAAAGCATTTAACGTGACTGTATCTGGATCTCATAAAGGGACAACACAATTACAGAATGCGCAAATGTAATCATAATATGTATATGAATGGAAGAGAATGAGATTGCTGTATAGTCAAAGGTAATAATACTTGTCGATAGCGTATAATATCATATTAAATCATAGCTTTTTATTACATCCTTTTAAATCCAAAACACCCGGTTTGAACATAGTGTGTGCTATGTGTGTTTCTGAACATGCATGTCTGTCTCAGAGCACATTCCTTGGCAGACGTTGGTTATCCAAGGCCTTTGATTCTTGAGCTGTGCCACTGCAGACATCTGGCATGAAGTTGTGTTTTCATACCCTCCCTCATTTAGGAAATGTAAAGTGAAAGGCAGATAAAGAAAGAGTGTCTCGATTTTTATGGCAATCTTAGTTTGTGTGTCATGGTATTTCTGAAGTATGCCTGGGAGGATTATGATATATGATCTAAGCTGATTAGTGTGGAGAACAAAACACACATTTCATCGGATTCTTCTCATCTGACTTTAACGTAGTCTTTCTTGTTTCGTTGGTCTGGATTTTATTCCTCACAAGTTCAATTTCAAAGAATCTTTCTTCAAATATTCATACAGCATTGTAACCAGTTAAAGTAAGAGGCCCAGAATATAGACTCCATTCTAAATTGCTTTGCAGGGAACACAGAAAATACCAAATATGTTTATCAAGACCAAACTGAGGACTGACAATGTCAGGATTGTGTGTTTAAAGATCGAAACCATGTTGTAAAACCTAAACCTGATGGGTTAATTGATTGCAGGTGTGTGACCCTACCTGACCTCTCTAGTGGATTCCATCCAAGGACACCCTACAAATGTCCTGAGGGATTAGAGTAAAACGACCACCACTTTCCTGCTCCCAGCTCAAAATGAAGTTGCATATGCTATTTAAACAAAAAACAGAGAGGGTGGTAGAAAGCACGCAGAGTCCAGTATCCCCCAAATCCTTGACTGTGGGTGAAGGATTCTGGGATAACACAATGGCATTTTTTCCAATTCTATCAAGTTTTTAGTGTTTATTTTTTAAGTAACAATTGACTGCTTCTTATTCTCTGCTCCCATCTAATTATTCAAGCAAGCCTTGGATTCAAACTAGCAACCTTCCAGACTATCACGGGTGCAATGATCCACTTAGCATGCTTTCTCTCATACAACTGCTTCATCTACTACTAAGAATAATAATCATTATAATGAATTAAATTAAAATGGCTTTGCTGGTCCTCAAACTAAGCGCGATACAAATTTTAACAAGTGTTCTGGTGGATGAAATAAGATTTCTGTTTCCCAAGATGAGCAAAGGAAATAATATCATGGAGATATGATATATGATCAGATAGAGCAACATAGCTCCACATTGCCTTTTCAAAGCTTCATAATAATGTATATAAGAGACATAGAAATAAATGAAATAAATAAGAGCAAACTGGATAAAAGTTGTGCCTGTTTGGTCTTGTCAGATCAGTCTCCAATAAACATCTGTAACTGTCATGTCCTTGAGGGTAAAACCTCTTTTATGGGTAACACAGGAATGTTTAGAGAGCGAGAGAGAGAGTTAGACCACTGTTCAGCTCCACATTTGTTTTCAAAGAAAGACAGAAAAGCTCTGCTCTATATGTGCTATATAATAATTTCCGTTGCACCGTGTGTCCGCTGAAACGGATGGAAGCAATTAGCATGATCTGTTCTCCAGATCCAGAGGATAGCCTCTTATTTACATACAGCCTTGTGTGCGTGTCTGTGTTAATGTGGTAAGGGTTGCCTGGTTTCCTCCACTTTCATCCTGCCACAGACAGCCACTTCCTCACAAACTGGTGAAGACGATGGAACAGCCATAAGATAAATCATCTCCTTCCTTTTCTTTCTCTTTCTGTTTAACTGTCTTTATCCTGTGCTTCTCTTCACTGTCTTAGCCATAGGATTTTTTTTCTCTCACATTAGCAGCCCCCCTCACACATGCAGTGTATACTATATATACACATACCATCTGGTAAATATATAAGTCACTTATCACCACTAATAAATGATTTTAACAACATCTGTAAACGAGAAAACAGACTTTTCATGTTACTGGTGTGGCTGTATTTTGCTTATATGAGAAAACCAATGCTGTTATATCGTTGCCAAAATTATTGTATAAGATGTTGATGTAATGATGTAATGTACTGCATGTAATGTGTGCAGGATGGGGATAACTGCAGGATAAGAGACATAACTGTATTGTACTGTATCCCCCACCACCACACACACATTACTCCGTTTATGTAACATCCAGGTTAATGCCTATGCCTATTCATCATAGACTAAATTGTGACATGCTAGTAGATTCGTGAATAATGGAACAAAACACCTTTCTGCTTTGTTTGCAGCTCTCGGTTTGTCGATCCAACTCAAAGCTTCCGGATGTCCAAACCCACAATAGGTCACATTTATTTTTGGCATGAGTCTGATAACTCAAAATTAATTTGTTAATTCAAAATTAATTTGTTATGTTGTACTGTTATGTTCCCTCCAGTGCTGATACAGTATGTGAGCCACATATGGGTCCCATGTGACACAATGCAACTGGCAACTTTGCTGCAACTTAACCCGGTGATGTTATCATAATGTGACCTGTTGACTTTGCCATAAAGCAACCAGTCAGTGTTGCTGATATATAACTCGACCATGACATGACATAAACAAGAAACTTTCCTAAACAGATTGAAGGTTTTGTGAACAACATTTTAATACTGGCTGGGATATAACACTCATGACTAAGCCATCAGTACTTCTATCACTTCTTTGTTGATCCATTGTTGGTTGGTTCCCTTATCACTCCGTTCCTGTTGTTGTGCTGACTTTGAATAGCAACCACCTAAAGTTATTTTATACTCAAAACAATCTCATAGTTTCTATTATACTAGCTGCACAAACCACGAAGAGTGACTGTAATTTTCCATGGATGACTCTGCCATATTAAAGAAGGCACAGTTAATTTTATTGCATGATATACTATAGCCACATAATATTTTTGTGTTTTCTTTTTTATGGTTGAGGTCAGAAACTTGCTGAGACAGATTTGTGTAGCAACGAGGGTTTCTGTTAAGTTCCAGGGTAGAGCCTGTACCCAAAAACCATAATTACAGAGTAGCGCGCTCAGACAGAGAATGACTTATTTCGTGCAAAGAGATACAGCAGGATTGAAAACATGTAATCTTGAACTTCTGAATTCTAACTCTACCTCACTTGAAAGGCATCCTACCTCCAAGACAAGGCAACAAAGGAGAAAAATGCATTTAAGATGAAAAACAACCAACAAACATAAGAAATTTAATGCATATATGGATATATGGTGCATTTATGTGTGCCTATGAGACCAATCTCTCTCTCTCTCGCCCTTTCTGGACCCCCCACAGACACACTTAGACAAATTCCCGAATCCTCTAGACGCCGCTATTTAGAGGTCTTAAAAACTCTCCACAGTGAAATGAAGCGATGAAAACCATCATACGGACACATGGAGAATGGGACAGGACCCCCACGGGACCAGATTACATAATCCAGCGAGAAAGAGTTACACACATGATCCGCCTGACAACCTTTATAAGCGCATAGTTTGAACTCTGCGGTCTCTGTTGATGTTTTGTGTGCAGCAACCAGATGTGACCAAATGCCTGAAACAGAGCAAACATTACAGGGGACATTCTAAATCTATAATAATTTAGGGTCTACAATAGTGTGACAAGAAAAAGCCATCATGTATAAGGGCCAGTGTTTCATATTAAATGGCAAGTTGGTGTAAATGTAGTTTAGGTACTTAGGTGCTTCCTGGATTATTTTGTTGTTCCTGACCTCATTTTGTACTGCAGTGTCACATTTATGTTTGACGCAGAGCAGCAGATTAGAGGTTTGACTTCTTGTTTATCTTGCCACCCCCATGGTAATGACAGTCAATCAGGGGAGAAGTCAGCAAGTTGACACGTGTTCAGTCATGGCTCCGGGATAGAAGACAGACTATTTGTCACCTTTGACTTAACTAAACACATGTATTTCTGTGCTTTGCTCTTTCTTTTGGACTCCATCGAGACCATTCCTCCCAGCACAGTCCAGTATTGTTACTCAAAGTCTTACTGGGGCAGTGCAGAGTTGGGAGCTGTGCATATCAGCACTAGACAGGAAGCGAAAGGAAGCATGATTTACTCACTTTGCACTTGGATTTTCCCAGGTTGTCACAGTCCTGTTTTTCATCGAATGAGACTTCAAAACTCCTTCCCGGGGGGAAATGTACAGTAAAACACATTAAAACTGTAATTTGAGTCAATAGCTTGAAAACATTTAGGAGCAATTTGGGTTTGGAGCAACCAACCCCCAGATTGACTCATGAGACCAGCGTGTGTGTCTGCCTGTCTTTTAGTAGATCCCTTGTAAAAACAAATGGGTGCTGTGGAGAGTCCAACTCTTCATTCACAGGAGCTTTTATTGAGGTTTCTCTTCATCTTAACTGAAACATTTAATCACATCTCATTAAATTGGCATAGCCTGGAGATATTGTAAGAGCTCCACTTTTATGTCCCTGCTACCTCAACTAATCAACTAGCTCTTTCTCTTTGTTCTGTAACAAACCATGGTTAGACCAAGAGCTAGTTTATTTGTCAGTTGAGTTATTACTTTTTACCATGTTGTATTTTGGGGTCTATAGCATTTGTACTATGTAGTTACAGAATACATCCTTAACGAGTGATAATGATACAATGTTGCGTTTAATGAAACGGCTGCATAGTTTTCGATATTTTTAGCATAATATAGGAACAAGGATTGCACAACACATGGTGGGATAACAGTCTGTGTTAATCCATGTAGACGCAAACTGTTCCAATAACATTTTGAATTTACATGTTCAAAGTTGGAATTAGTTTTTACATCTTTCCATCGAAGTGGTGATGACTTTCCGTGAAGGCCATTTGTCTGGACGGAATGAAGGAAGTCGTTTTTTTTCTCCCTCCCACTACCTGCGTACCTGTAAGGAAACGGAAACTTGTGCGATGACATCATGGTGACTTTTGACCAAGATGACTGTGTGGTTATTGGTGGATCATAAATAAGGAGGAATGTCTGCTTTGACTGTCTAGAATTGACCAAACACGAGGACCAACTGTTCCAGTGAATCAGGCAAATTTGAACTTTGGTCAACCTCAGAAAAGAGAGATGCAGAGACAAATCCGTAGAGCCACGATGTTATTAGTTGACCGAAGATATTATTACCTTACTAAATGCAGTGAATGGGAAACACATGTCATAGCATGGCCATGTAAATCAACCCTTGTAAACACCATATGTTACAGCCGTGGACTTGTAAATTATATCTACTGGATTTGTAGAAAGAAAGTCTTGCAGCTGTAGCACAGCTTACAATATTCCCTATATATAGGTATTCTTCTATATTCTTTAGTGAGTGAGATTAGAACTGTTCAGCTGAGGTTCAAACAGGCCAGATTTTCTTTTGATTGCATAAAAGTGAATCTGTACTTGGATCAGTGCAAAGTATAGGTGTTGTTTTATTGCTTCTCCTGTGCTCTTAGCTCAATGTTTGTCTGCACTATGGTTCTCTAAGCACGTGAAGGCTTGTTTGTTCTTCAGATGAATAACCAGGGGGAATGTTTCTGCTGAACTGAGCCACCAGAGCCATGGACACTTATTCTATGTGTGGCAGTGGGGCACTGCAGAGAACAAAATGTGTGTGTGTATGTTTGTGCAGGTGAAAGTGTAGGGGATAGACAGTTTCATTTTTAAGACAGACAGACACCTGGCGCCAAACATCACGCACATACACACAGATACACAGACAGACAGACGGGCAGATTAGCGCAGTGTTAGTACTGTAGAGCAGATGTTCCAATGGGAATTTACCCTGCACACTAAATCATCTGTACTCACACCAGTGATCATTCCCACCACAAAAACACACACACACAAATACACACTGGTGCACAGTACATATAATGTACAGTGCACCATTAATCACAAAGATTTTAATCCAACTTTGGAAACGGCACAAACGGAATACAGTTTCTCTTGAGTCAACATAAAAGAAAAATGTGTTCTTGTTTAATTATTTTCAGATCATTTGCTATTATGAATTTTGACATACTCTAGATGTGTGTGAGAGAGAGAGAAAGAGAGAGGGTGAGACAGAAATCTGTCAAATAGGAGGTGCAATCTTTTAATCTTTTAGAATTATTGTAAATAAATTGAACATAGTGGAGGGATACAATGCAATGCAGTACACACATAGGGGTGTGCACATGTGCTCATTTACTCTGTTCTGACTTGACGGTCAGTGGGTAAGGCAACTGTGTAGAAACAGAAACAGGTGTGCTGCATCCAGGCATACCCACAATGACAGATGCAGACACAAGAAAAACACCTTTCTGCATTCCTTTAGAAGAGATAAAGTGTGATCCAGATGTAAAAAAATAACACAAGGACGATTAGGAGACGAAGAGGAGCACTTAACAGGATGAATAGATTAGGACAGGAAAAAGTGTGGAAAGGGA